>CAUDMG010002243.1:1347500-1475000 GCA_958450375.1 Homarus gammarus | reverse complement strand
ATTTCGCTTTGACCTTTAAAATACCCAAAATAAAGGACTTGAAATCCCTTTTTAACACGACCTTTAAATCAGTGACACAGAAGGGTTAAGACTCACGTTGTTTGGCCATTAAAGAACTGTCAACAGGTAAGTGATTTTCTTCCACGTCCTGAACACGTTATGAGAGGTGATATATGGCAGAGGACTCCAACAGGTGGTGGAAGAGGGGGTGGGAGAGGGGGTGGAAGAGGGAGTGGAAGAGGGGGTGGAAGAGGTGAGGTGGGGGAAGGGAATGTAATGTGGGCGAGGGGGACGGGAAAGGAAGGGAGGGAATGGGGAAGGTGAGGTGACAAAAACCATGGGATAGTTAGTGTCTTGTGGGGGAAGGATGACGAGAGATATGGGAAACATCACGGGGAACTGGGGAGGGGTAGGGGGCTGGGGGAGGGGTAGGGGCTGGGGGAGGGGTAGGGGCTGGGGGAGGGGTAGAGGCTGGGGGAGGGGTAGGGGGCTGGAGCAGGGGGGGGGCTGGAGGAGGTGGGGGCTGGAGGAGGTGGGGGTGGGGGGGGCGGGTGGGGGGAGGTGGAAGGGCTGGGGGAGGGGGGAGGTGAGGGGCTGGGGGAGGGGGCTTAGGAGAGATGATGGGTGTGGTGGGGCAGGAGCAGCAGGTGATCATGCATTGGGAGAGAGGGAGGAAGGGAGGAAGGGGGGAATGAGAGGGGGGGGGGAGTGGAAGATGGAGGTAAGTAGGGCACTAACACCACGCACCTCACCACACCCTCCGTCCCCCCCTCTCCCCCACCAAAGGTCAACAAGTGGTGCCCGACCTCACTGGGGGGGGGGGGTGAAATAGGGGAAGGTGAAGGGGGAAACTGAGGGGGGAAGGTGGAAACAAAGAGGGAAGGAAAGATGGGAACTAGGGGGCCTGAAGGAGGGGGAATTAAGGGGGTGAAGGGAGATGGGGGGAGGGGGAATTGAGAGGCTGAAGGGGGTGGTGGGGGAATGGGCGGGTACACTGGAGGTGAGGGAGGGCGGAGGTACTAAGGGCAACAAGTAGTAGCAGTGGTATTACCAGGTACTAGTGACATTAACAAGGGGGGGGGGGGGCTGTTGTAAGGACCAGTCCTCCCGTTAACAGTTACCTCACACACACACACAACCACACACACACACACACACACAACCCCCCCACACACACAAACACACACACACACAAACACACACACCACACACACACACACAACCCCCCCACACACACAAACACACCCACGCCCTTTGTATTTCTTAACCCTTCCCTTCCACTGCATCCCTCACCCTCCCCTCCCCCTCCCTGTCGCTCTGTTTATCTCTCCTCTCCCCTCTCTCTATTCTCCTCCTATTCCTCCCCTTCCTCTTTCTCCCCTCCTCCTCCTCTCCCCCTCCCCTAGCTGAAATAACAGGAGCGGACGAACAAAGGAGAATAGAGTCATTTCTCTTATACTTTGAACTTATTATTATGCACACAGGTGGACAAATAACAAGGTTGTTAATAAAGGTGGGTAAATTACCTGCCAGGCCACAACACCCCAGCACCACAACACCTCTCACCCCAGCACCACAACAACACCTCTCACCCCAGCACCACAACACCTCTCACCCCAGCATCACAACAACACCTCTCACCCCAGCACCACAACAACAGCTCTCACCCCAGCACCACAACAACAGCTCTCACCCCAGCACCACAACACCTCTCACCCCAGCACCACCACAACACCTCTCACCCCAGCACCACCACAACACCTCTCACCCCAGCACCACCACAACACCTCTCACCCCAGCACCACCACAGCCCCCCTCAACCCAGAGAGAGAGAGAGAGAGAGAGAGAGAGAGAGAGAGAGAGAGAGAGAGATTATAACTTCTACTCACTTTTCCTCGCAGTGTAGTAAAGTTACTTACAATAGTAGTAAGAACGTTCCTAACTAATCATAATCTATATACTCTTAACTCTTAATTACTCCAGCCTAACTACTGTACTAAAATATAATAATGAATACACATATTTATAATAAAAAATTTCCAGAAACAACACGGGGAAGATTTTAAAAATATTATTATGTTTTTTTTTCTAGATATTTCAGGTCTAGGAATTGTTGAGTTTAAATTCCACAAGTTTTTAAGAATTTCATGATGTTAAACGAACCGTAAATATGACTTATAGTTTACTTATTATTCACACCGGCCTGAGTACAGCGGCGATATATGTACAGTCCCCTTCACTAGTGCGTTTACAGGGGCTAGTCAGGTTTGGTCCAGTGTGGCAGCAGCCCTGTGTTTGTTTACATTCTACAGAAGGAAACTCGTAATAGTACACATACCATGGAACCAAATTAAAAAAATATTAAAACAAATAACTCATTGATAATGATTTGTGGAATTGTTTATATGTCGAGCCCCTGTAAACGCACTAGTGAAGGGGACGGTACCTAACTCTACACTTGAGGAGGTAAAGATAGTCGAGTGCAGTGCCAGCCATGTAGTCTCTTATACCGAAGGTTTATTATATACCCACACTGTCCCTAACCGGTCGTCAAGCCTATAAGACTCACTCTCACCTGTAATACACTCAAGATTGTCCTCACACAGCCAAAGATAAGACGATCAGTTAGCTATAGCCCGGAGATGATCACACGGTCACTACCTGGGGGAAGTATGACGTCTTCACCTGGAGGAGTATGACGTCATTACCTGGAGGAGTATGACGTCATTACCTGGAGGAGTATGACGTCATTACCTGGAGGAGTATGACGTCAGGGCGTGACTATGTTCTGTACCCTGGACACGGGTCAGCTTTACATACCAGGACATGGCGATCGAGCTGGAGGAAGAGGAGGAGGAGGGAGAAGAGGAGGAGGAGAAGGAAGAAGAGGAGGAAGAAAAGGAAGAAGAGGAGTAGGGGGGAAGAATAAGAAACGAAACCGAGGAGGAAGAGTAAGAAGAGGAGGAGGAATAAGAAGAGGCGAAGGAGAGAAAATGAAAAAATAAATAAAATAAAAAAAGAAAGAAACAAAGTAAGGAAGACCTGACCTTTAAAATTTTGGAAACCAGGACACAACTTTTTTCAAGGCCCTGTATGACGTCATCCTTGGGGGCGTGTAAGGCATGGGGGGAGAGAGAGGGGGGGGCGTACGTAAGGGTCATACAGAAGGGGAGAGAGGGAAGCTTGAGTGGGAGGGGAGGGGAGGGAAGAGGGAGTGGGAGGGGAGTGGAGGGAGTGGGAGGGGAGGGAAGAGGGAGTGGAAGACGGGAGAAAGAGAGGGAGTGGAATGGGGGAAGGAGAAAGAGTGGGAAGGAAGAGGAAGTGGGAGGGAAGAGGGAGTGGAATAGGGATGGGAAGGAGGAGTGGGAAAGAAGAGAGGGTGGGGAAGGAGAGGGAGTGGGAGGGAACAGGGAGTGGGAAGGAAGGCTTGGGTGGAACCTAGTAATTATAAAGTGATTACCTGATATAATTGTAGTGAGGGTGTCCATTCAACCCTTCTCTCCACCCTACCCCCCTTCCCTTCCTTCCTTCCTTCCAATTTTTACCATCACTCCATCACCCCTCCACGTATATATCCTCTAACATCCCTCCTCCTCTTCCTCCTCTTCCTCCATCTTTATCCCTCATTATGACTTCTTCTTTTGTGTATCTAATGTTACCTCTCCTCCTCCCTCCTTAACCTCCGCTGACCTCCCTCCCTCAAGACCCGGTTACCTGATGCACTCTGACTGGTGTACTGGCGGGTGTTTAAACCTCTCTCTCTCTCTCTCTCTCTCTCTCTCTCTCTCTCTCTCTCTCTCTCTCTCTCTACTCAGAGTGACCCAGCGTTGAAAATCGTGACAAAATTTCCCAAGGTGAACGTGCTGGGTCAGGTGAGTGGGTGAGAGTTGGCGAGGGGGGGGGGAGGAGGAGGGAGGTGGAGGGGGTGGGGAGGTGGGGGGAGGGAGAGGTGGAGGGGGTGGGGAGGTGGGGGAAGGAGGAAGGGAGGGGGAGTAGGTGGAAGGCGGGCGGGCGGGGGGGGGAGGGAGGGGAACATGAAAACTGGTAGGAGGGGGAGGGGGAGGAGGAGAACTGGTATGAGAGAGGAAGGGAACAAGGGGGAGGGGGAGGGGGAGGAGGAACGGGGGAGGCACTGCAAGCTGGAGATAAAGCGAAGGTGTTGAGAATGAGGCAACACAAACTCATAACAAGAGGAGGGGGAGGGAGGGAGAGGGAGGGAGATGAGGAGGGGGAGGGAGATGAGGAGGGGGAGGGAGAAGAGGAGGGGAAGGAGAGGAGGGGAAGGGGGTGTGTGTGTGTGTCTGTACATAGTAACCAGAGCGAGTAATGACTGAGGAGAGGAAAGGAGAGGTGAAAGTGTTGCAATATGACAGTGAATGAATTCCTTTGTTGTGATACGTGTAAGGGGGAAATAAAAAAGAAAGAAAAGAAGGAATAAAGGAAGAAAAGAGAGGGAAGGAGGGAAAAAAGGAAGGAAGGAGGGAGGATAATAAAGAAGGGAAGGAAGAAAGGGAGGGAAGGAAAAGAGGGAGGGGAGATCACTCATTAACTAAACCACTCAAAGCAATCATTCAAAAAATCAACCACTCAGTCAACCACTCAGTCAACCGGTTACTCAGTCCTTCCGCCACTCAGTCAACCAATCAATCATCCGGTCACTCAGTCCTTCAGCCACTCAGAGCCTCGACCCAAAGCCTCATTAGAGAGAAGCGGATCGGAGAAATTCCTTATCAATCAGTGTTGGCGATGCAGTTTGTGGGCCACGGACGATTGAGTGCCCATTCAGTCACTCAATAGGCAACGTAGTCACTCAGGGGGCAACAAAGTCACTCAATGGCCAACATAGTCATTCAGGGGGCAATGTATTCACTCAATGGGCAATGTAGTCACTCAAAGGGCAACGCAGTCACTCAAAGGGAAACGCAGTCACTCAAAGGGAAACGCAGTCACTCGAAGGGTAATGTAGTCACTCGGTAGGCAATTCAGTCACTCAGGGGCCAACACAAGCACCTCGGGACCAATTCAGTCACTCAATCGGGGACTCGAAGTGTTATACCATGAAATACCTGGAGAGAGGGAGAGAGAGATTACGAAAGGGTTGCGAAAGAAAGAGAAAGATTGTGAAAGAAAGATTACGAGAGAGAGAGAGAGAGAGAGAGAGAGAGAGAGAGAGAGAGAGAGAGAGAGAGAGAGAGAGAGAGAGAGAGAGAGAGACACCACCACCCTGCAGGTCTCCATGTGGTAAGATGACTGAGAGATTAGACCACCCATTACCTCAGTGGCTGGACGAGATTACTCCACCGGCCTGACACAACAAAGGTTCTCTTCCTCCTCCTCCCTCAGGGTTAAGTGAGAGACAGGTGGAGGAGAGAGAGTGAATGAGGGTATACATGTGAGGAGTGAGGGGGGGATAGGTGGGGGAAGGAGGGGAGATAAGTGGGGGAAGGAGGGGAGATAAGTGGGGGAAGGAGGGTAGATAAGTGGGGAAGGAGGGGAGATAAGCGGGGGAAGGAGGGGAGATAAGTGGGGGAAGGAGGGGAGATAAGTGGGGAAGGAGGGGAGATAAGTGGGGGAAGGAGGGAAGATAGGTGGGGGAAGGAGGGGAGATAGGTGGGGGAAGGAGAGGAGATAGGTGGGGGAAGGAGGGGAGATAGGTGGGGGAAGGAGGGGAGATAGGTGGGGGAAGGAGGGGAGATAGGTGGGGGAAGGAGGGGAGATAGGTGGGGGAAGGAGAGGAGACAGGTGGGGGAAGGAGGGGAGATAGGTGGGGGAAGGAGGGGAGATAGGTGGGGGAAGGAGGGGAGATAGGTGGGGGAAGGAGGGGAGATAGGTGGGGGAAGGAGGGGAGATAGGTGGGGGAAGGAGGGAGGTGAGAGAGTGAGTCATGTATAGTACAGAAGCCTTCAGAAGACGTGGACGACTCTTAAGTGGATCTCTCTCTCTCTCTCTCTCTCTCTCTCTCTCTCTCTCTCTCTCTCTCTCGGGTGTTGGCAGACCACTACAACCTCCCACTCTCACCTTACTAAACAACAGCAACCTACAGATGGGGGTGAGTGGGGAGATGAAGTGGGAAGGGGAGAGGGAGCAGGTTGAGGTAATGGTGGAGGGGAGGTAATGGGAAGGTGGAGGGGAGAGATATGGGGAGAGAAGGAGGTGAGGGAAAGGAAGGGAGATGTGGAGAGGACATGGTGGAGATGTTAAGTGGCTGGTTGAGAAGTGGAATGGATCCACATCACTGAGGAAGAGGAGGAGGAGGAAGAAGGAAACAGTGAAAGCAAGGACGAGGAGGGAACAGAATAACAAAATAAATAAATAAAGTAAGGGAAGAGAGGAATAGAGATACGAAAGGGAAGAAGAATAAAAATCAAGAAACAGAAGGGGGGAGAGAGAGAGAGAGAGAGAGAGAGAGAGAGAGAGAGAGAGAGAGAGAGAGAGAGAGAGAGAGAGGACCTGGCTACGACTCCATACAGGCGAAAGACGACACAAGCCTGTTCCTCCTCCAACACCACCTTCACCTCTTCCCTCCTCCTCCTCCAAGACCATCAACACCTCCTCCTCTTCCTCTTTAACCACATTTCAGGAAACATTACAAAATAACTCACCCCCCCCCCCAAAAAAAACCCACCCATATTTCAGCCTTAACACGTCATCTCAGCCCTAATTCATTACAGCCATTACAAAATATTCAGATATAATGTTCCAGTGGTCAGCGTTGGTGGTATTTGAGTGATGAGGCGGAACTGACTACCTGGTGCATATTAATTACACCCGGTATACCTGCTGTTGTAATTAATATATTGTAGCTACCTGGTGCAACACTTTATTACGACCGAGTGAACAATATGAGGATACTGTGTGTGTGTGTGTGTGTGTGTGACTGTGTGTGTGTGTGTGTGTGTGTGTGTGTGTGTGACTGTGTGTGTGTGTGTGTGTGTGTCTTACAAATTATTACAAGCAAAAACAACCACATTACTTATCGACAACACAACCCCTGAACGGTACAAGGTATTATGAACATCTTAGATCAGGGTTTTATTCTCGAGACACCGAGTTTTATTCAGGGTTACAATAAAGATAAAAACTAAAGTGCCGTTGTCTTGTCGTCATTACAAGGCGATATAAAAAGATAGTCGGTACACAGTGGTCAGTAAGAGATGGTGGTGGTGGTGTTAGTAGTGGTGGTAGTGTTGGTAGTGGTAGTTGTGGCGGTAGTGGTAGTTATGGCGGTAATGGTAGTTGTGGCGGTAGTGGAAGTTATGTCGGTAATGGTAGTTGTGGCGGTAGTAGTGGTGGTAGTGTTAGTAGTAGTAGTTGTGGCGGTAGTGGTAGTTATGGCGGTAATGGTAGTTGTGGCGGTAGTGGTAGTTATGGCGGTAATGGTAGTTGTGGCGGTAGTGGTAGTTATGGCAGTAATGGTAGTTGTGGCGGTAGTGGTAGTTATGGCGGTAATGGTAGTTATGGCGGTAATGGTAGTTGTGGCGGTAGTGGTAGTTGTGGCGGTAGTGGTAGTTGTGATAGTAGTAAAGATACTATCACAACTACAACCACTGCAAACGTTACTATCACCACAATCATTACCACTACTATTACTACCACCACCACCAACACTATCACTACCACCAACACTATCACTACCACCAACACTATCACTACCACCACCACTAGACCCGTCTGACTGGTGGCACTACTAGCTGCGTCATCAAGCTCTATGAATGCCGCTACTGACTGACTCACTCTCCAAGAATAAATTTTACCCTCTGGCCTGAGCTGACCCACCTCACTGGTCTCAACACCTGAGGGTTTTTCGCTATGTTGGTAATAATGTTTCTGGTACGATAAATTCCTTCATTATACCTCAAAATAAGTCACTTCGCCATGGCCTCCAGTTTCCAACACACTTTTTCTATAATGGACGCTCAGAGTACAGTTACCAGTCATTGTAGTAAAGCAGAAGTGAGGCGAGAAGACAGTCAGAACAGTCAATGAATCACGCGGGAGTAAGGAACTACTTGTTTACTAATAAAAAAATTATATATATATATATATATATATATATATATATATATATATATATATATATATATATATATATATATATATAAAATCCGTTAAATGGACGTTTCACATCTAATGGACCTCGATTTAACGGACGAGCATCTACCATATAATCCGTTAAATGGAGGTTTCATGTCTAATGGACCTCGATTTAACGGACGAGCATCTACCATATAATCCGTTAAGTGGAGTTTTCACATCTAACGAACCTCGATTTAAGGGACTATTATCTCCCATGTGGACATTAGGCTTGGGGTCCAGTAAGAATGGACCCCAAAGTAACCCATATTAACGTGAACATTAGGATCAGACCCCAGACATTAGGATCAGACCCCAGACATTAGGATCAGACCCCAGACATTAGGATCAGACCCCAGACATTAGGATCAGGCCCCAGACTGCTGAAGGGCCCCACCCACAGTCCTGGTTTTTAACGGCGATAAGGTAAACAAGTTTTTATTACTGTGTTTAACTTCCTGCTGGACTCAAGTGATGCCTGAACCATTCTCGTGCAGGGCTATGATGATGATGATGATGATGATGCAGCATGGGACAGGTAGCGAGTTATTACGTTACACCGTTGATACAGCCTCCAACACCTGATCTGACTCACTGGTTAACCACAACAACACGTGTGTCTCTCAGGTAAAGTCAGGTTAAACAATGCTCCATCAACAACACCTTCACTACTAACCCAAAAATTTCTCAAATGAAATTACTGCTTAAACTGATCACGCCTTGACTGTGTTTCCTCCTGCACACATCACCTAACCTAACCTAGCCTTACTTAATCTACCTTAACCTTAATTAACCTACCCTAACCTTAATTAACTTACCCTCACCTTACTTAGCCTACTCTAACCTAACCTTACTTAATCTACCTTAACCTTAATTAACCTACCTTAACCTTAATTAACCTACCCTAACCTTACTTAACCTAACCTAACCTAAACTGAACTAACCTAACCATTAGAGATCGGTCTGAATTGCCCCAGGGGTAATGAACCCCCAATCCTAATGGGACTCAATTCTAATTAAAGGATTAAGTAAGGTTAGAGCCTATTAGTACTGTATTATATCCCCTTTAACAAGCTCTCTCTCTCTCACGGGTAAGTTGCTATGCATTACTTAATCACTCGTACACTACCCCCCCCCCCCCGTTATAATTTCGAAGGAGTTAGTTTTATTTGGTCTAATTATGTCGCCGTGTTCGTATAAGAGCACCGAGGAGGGGGGGGGGGGGGGAGGTATAATGATTCGTTCTAACTCGGCTCTTCTGTTCGCTATAACTCGGGTGGATGTCGACAGGGGTTCGCGATTCGTCCCAGTTCATTTGTTGTTGTTCGTATAAACCCGGCGGAAAGTGTCGACAAAGGAATCTGGATTCGTTCTAATTCAGTCACTGCGTTCGTGTAACTGAGAGCAAAATGTCAACAAAGAGATCTAATTTTTCTCCCTACTTCAGCTGATGTGTTTGTTATAAATCCGATTCAGGGAAAACACGATTCGTCCAAACTCGTTCGTTCGCTTATTTTCGCTATACATCCAGGAACACTGATTGGTTTGGATTCAGTAGCTTCAGTTTAATGAAGAAAATCCGTCGGGGAAGAAAATGCGACATATGTGCGCGTACGGGAGCGGCGGAGTGCAACACAAAAACTCAGCTACGTGACCTGGGTTTATCACCACCACTAGCTGCTCGACCCCCCCTCCCCCACACTCCGCATACCACAACAACAACAACCAAAACAACATGTGCGCTTTATTGACGTACTGTATAACTGTACTCTTATTTACGTGTTGCATAATCATATTCTTCTTTGCATACTGTATGAATTTATTCTTATCGACGTATTGTATAACTGTACTTTAATAATACCTTTAGAATCACTATATAGATCGATACAATACCCCCCTCTCTCTCTCTCTCTCTCTCTCTCTTATTATGCTGACAGTTATGAAATTATCAAATATCAGATAAATTTTCACATTATCTCTGAAGAGTTTTTAATAACGGAAATACTAAACAAAAACATCTATTTAACCTGCCATGCAATGAAAGCTCTCTGAACACACACACACACACACACACACACACACACACATACACACCTCCCCCTCCCTTCCTCCCCCACTTTAAAGATCAGACACTGCCATTTAATACACGGTGAAAACAGACGTGATGATGAGACCCCACTTTTAATGAGGGGGGGGGGTGGGGGCGGGTGGGGGAGTGGGGGCGGGGGAGTGGGGGAGAAATACCACAGAGTAATGCTAGTGGTTGTTTATAAAAATGGAGGGAGAGAAATATACTAACTAGCGGATGTTTGTGATGAAAAAAAAAAGGTTTAATTTAGCGAGCTGACGTAGCGAGTGATTCGTGTGACGAAGAGTGAAAGATTTAATAAAATATTGTCGAGTGTGTTGAAGGTTATGTCTCGTTGTTGATTAAAACACAGGTGGGTTGATTAAGGCTGTGTGTGTCACGTGAGGGGGGACACACACACACACACACACACACACACACACACACACACACACACACACGACACCCTCCCATCATCCCCTACCCTTCCTTTATCCCATTCCCTCCGCCCTCCTATACTCCTCCTACTCCCTCCATTCTTCCACAGGTCCTTCATCTCTCTCTCTTCCTCCATCTTCCGACAAAGAAAGCGATTAAGAAACAAGAACGAGGAGGAGACGAAGGAGGAGAGCCATTCACTCCCGCACCACCAAACAGCCACAACTAAACAATACACAAAGACACACAACACAAAATAAAAATAAAATACTCGTAAAAATTTTTATACCCAGCAAATTTGAGGGATTGGCGAGTTATGCACGCTGAGCCAAGCAGGTGAGGAGGGTCAGAGAGGTGAGGGAGCCAGGCAAGTGAGAGGGCCAGACAGGGTGAGGAGATCAGGTAGTGAGAGGGCCGGGTAGGCTAGGGAGCGCCAGGCAGGTGATGGAGGGGAGAGGGGAGGAAGGTAAAGGGGCAGGTGAAGAGGCCAGGCAGGTGAGGGAGTCAGATAAGCCAGAGGGAGCGCCAGGCAGGTGACGGGGGTCAAGCAGTGAGAGGACCAGGTAAGTGTAGGGACGCCAGGCAGAAGAGGGAGAGGGGAGGAGATTAAGTGTGGGGGGAAGAATGAGGGCTGAAGAGGGGAAATGCAGCGTGAGTGAAGAGAGAGAGGAAGGAAGGAAGGAAGGAAGGAAGGAAGGAAGGAAAGGAGGATGATGAATGAGGAAAAGGGAAAGGATGGGAGAGAGAGGAGGAGGAGAAAGAATATGGGAAGGTAAGGTTAAAAGGAGGAGGAAGAGGGGAAGATAAGAAGTTAAGGTTAAGAGTCTGGGGGAGAGGGGGAGGCTGGAGGTGTAGGGCGAGGGAAATCGAAGATGGAGGTGAGGGGATTGTAGACGGGGGAGGGGGGGCTTATGAGGGTCACGGAGAGCAAAGGGGAACTGAGGGGAATACAGAGAGGGGGAGTGTAATGAAAAGGGGAGAATATCCAGGGGGGTGAGGGAGGGAGGGGGGAGAAAGGGAGAGCTAGGGAAGGGGAGATATGTGAGAGAGAGAGAGAGAGAGAGAGAGAGAGAGAGAGAGAGAGAGAGAGAGAGAGAGAGAGAGAGGAGTCAAGTGGTAATCGTTCTTGAACTGAATCAGCGGTGTCTCTTACTTGCCTCCCCTACACACACACACACACACACATCCCTATCAAGATAACCACACATACATATAACATTATATTACTGACAACTTTTTTTCTATGACAGCAAAAACGTCCACCTCGACCCTCGCCCTCTACTAAGCTCATCAAATATACATAATAAGCACAGTTATCCACCTCGACCCTCGCCCTCTACTAAGCTCATCAAATATACATAATAAGCACAGTTATCCACCTCGACCCTCGCCCTCTACTAAGCTCATCAAATATACATAATAAGCACAGTTATCCACCTCGACCCTCGCCCTCTACTAAGCTCATCAAATATACATAATAAGCACAGTTATCCACCTCGACCCTCGCCCTCTACTAAGCTCATCAAATATACATAATAAGCACAGTTATCCACCTCGACCCTCGCCCTCTACTAAGCTCATCAAATACACATAATAAGCACAGTTATCCACCTCGACCCTCGCCCTCTACTAAGCTCATCAAATATACATAAGCACAGTTATCCACCTCAACCATCGTCACCAACATGGATACCAGACAGGACACAGATCACCCAAGTGTATAAAAAAAAGCCAATCTTTCCAGCTAGTAAACAAAAAACAGCTGATCTTCCTAATTAGTAAACAAAAAACAGGTGATCTTCCTAACTAGTAAACAAAAAAACAGCTGATCTTCCTAATTAGTAAACAAAAAAACAGCTGATCTTCCTAATTAGTAAACAAAAAACAGCTGATCTTCCTAATTAGTAAACAAAAAAACAGCTGATCTTCCTAATTAGTAAACAAAATAACAGCTGAACTTCCTATCGAGTAAACCTCTCCAGCTCGTCTTGACTACATTAACACAGGCTTCTCCTACTGATACCTCTAGGTCGTATGGATATCAATGATTGGTCGAATGGTTCCAAGTCCTAACGAGGGCCTAATCTAATCATGAAGGACTGGAAACTAACCTTAAGGGTCCCGATCCTAATAAAGTTAGGTTAGGTTAGGTTACGACCTCTTAAAACTGGGGCACATATGTTCTGCCAGTATGATTTTAACTCACCAATCATCGTATAATACATTCCCTAAGTCCACATTTATTTTATTTCTATCCTATTTTCTGTATCTTTCCCCTTCGTATATACTACTACTACCACTTTGCTGCCACTCAGAATCGAGTATGACGATCATCCAGCTATGATACAATGATATGAGTTATTAAGGATGCCACCTAGGTTGGTGAGCTCTGGGGGCACTAAAGAGACCGATACAGGACCGGCAGGGCCGTCCACAGATGTTGCACATGTGGAGGGCTACATCTACTGCAGGACGGGTGGCGGCAGCGTCTTTCCGGCGTTGGCGCTTGTCTGCCTCGTTATGCAGTCGGGCAAGGTATAAATCGATCTCAGAGCCCCTCTTTAACTTCTCTCCTCCTCCATCCCCCACGCCCTAAAAGCCGCTTCCTCTTTGAACAAACTCGGTAGAGCCTTCTTCCCCGTAGGGCTCACGCTTTCTTGAGATCCCTCTTTAGAGCTCCCGGCAAGATGCTGCTGCAGTCCTGGTGGTCGGGGGTGAAAGAGTGACTGTGTGGCGACGCTGAGTCGGTGCAGCAGCGAGGGAAGACCAAGAGCAAAACATCTCGGCGGTGTAACAACGAGAGCACAGCCCAGCATCACAAGACCCCGGGGGTGCAGCACAGTGAAGGAGCAGAAAAGCAGCGCAAGATCTCGGCGGTGCAAAAACGAGGGAACAGCACAACAATATAAATCCTCACGAAATATCCAATATCCAGGATAGAGGCGTCCTCGGTACGCTGGTCAAGGGATCAAGGTCCTGCTTCAACCCCTGAGTCCCCTAGGCATGATAAAACACACACACACACACACACACACACACACACACACACAGAGCGACGACTTCGGGGTCCAACTGCTACGGTAAACAGTTGTCTTTGCAAAAGGAAACTACCAATGCATCACCAGAAACCACACAGGCACCAGGAGTTACACACCACCACGTCATTCCTGCAATATCGTGAGAGTTGACCCCACGCCAGGTCGCTGTCAGGCGCCGTCACTGGAAGAGGGCGCAGAGGCCGTCTTCTTGGAAGTTACTTTTACGACGCAGTATGTAATCTAACAGAGAGAGAGAGAGAGAGAGAGAGAGAGAGAGGGGGGGGGTACAGGGGGAAAGAAAGGGGTCGGGGGAGTGATGTTTAAGGCTATAAAGGGTTGAGACAAAAGATATGGTCGTGATTGTTTATAAGATGGTGTTGGCGATTGGCGGTGGTGTTGGTGATTGGTGGTGACGGTAACGCTGGTGATGACGGTGGTGTTGGTGGTGACGGTGGTGTTGGTGATTGGTGGTGGCGGTGGTGATTGGCGGTGGTGTTGGTGATTGGCGGTGGTGTTGGTGATTGGTGGTGGTGTTGGTGATTGGTGGTGACGGTGGCGTTGGTGATTGGTGGTGACGGTGGTGTTGGTGATTGGTGGTGACGGTGACAGCTAATGAACCATATACTCAGTTGTTGTTATTTTGCTTCTACTCAATGACAGTCCACCAGATAATCTTCCGACCAAACTACCATTGACTCGTGGGTTAATTTCTGCCCCGTTATCTGGAAACTCAGACAACGCATCCATGAACAACAGTCGAGTCTCAGAGCACTTTTAGCTTCATTGTGACCGCCATCTTTACAATCCCTCAACACCTCTGGGCATTGGAATGAGTTTAAGTTATTAGGAAGGGTTGGGTAGGGTAGGGTAGGGTAGGGTTGGGTTGGGTTGGGTTGGGTTAGGTTAGGTTGGGTTAGATGACGTAAGATGATGGTGAGGTTTAAAGGCTAGACGCAAGAGAGAGCTATACCACACCTCATGATCCCTCACCAGCTAAGGCTATATAAATAAAAAAACAACGACTACTGAGAAAAAACAGAAGTAAATTTCCCACCACCTCCTCTTTTCTTGGTAAGTTTCTTGAAGGAGCGCCCCCCCCCCCCCCTACCCTGCAGCCTCCAAGACCGTGACGAGGGCGAGGAGAGGGGAAAGGAAGGGGAGTAAGAAGAGGAAGGATAAGGAGGGGAGGATAAGAAGAGAGAAAGGGAGGGTAGGAGGAGGGGAGGATAAGAGAGAAGGGAAGGATAAGATGTGAGGGAGGATAAGATGAAGCGAGGAGGAGGGAGAAGAGAAGGGAGAGGGAGAGAATAGAATGGAGGGGAGAGGGGATGGGAGAGGTGAAATACAAGGGTACGTTATTCCTCTTATATATTGGGGAGGACGATGCAAATCTTCATCTAATCTTTCCCTCCAGTGAGCCCTGTCGAGGTGTCCCCTCCCTTCCTTCCCAGCACCCCTCCCTTCCTCCCCAGCAACCCCCCCTTCCCCCACCACCACCTTCATGTCGGCAGCGAGGGAATCATAAAGACTCGATATTCAATTAAAGGAAGGGAGATTTTCAGAGAGTATTTACAATGATGAATATCTATAAATTCTCACACACACACACACAAATCCCCCCCCCCCCCCCCACCAGACAACAACCCCAGATAATTCTTATGATTTTCCTTATATATCTGAGAAGGTGGGGGAGGTGGGGGGGAGGAGATGGGAAAGGGGGAGATGGGGGAGGGGAGATGTTGGGGGTGGGGGGAAAGGTGGTGTGGGGAGGTTGATGGGGGTGGATAGGGGAAGGTGTGGATGGTGAGGAAGTGTGTGGACGGGAGATTGAGGTTTGGTGTGGGTGGATGTAATGTGTGGGTGGATGTGGATGTAATGTGTGGGTGGATGTAATGTGTGGGTGGATGTAATGTGTGTGTGTGTGTGTGTGTGTGTGTGTGTGTGTGTGTGGATATATCAAAGTAGGGAAGGGGGGAGGAATGGAGAGAAGAGAGGGGTGGTGGTGATATGGGTGGTTGTGGTGAATGGGTGGTTGTGGTGATATGGGTACCAGCCCATCCACCCGCCGCCCCGCTCCACAATCAATAACATTTTCCTCACATCTGACCCAAACTGAAACACCCCCCCCCCCCCAACGTGCACCACCACCACAAGCACAGTAATGTTTACACTTAAGAGATATGACGTAAAAGCACCTCAATATAACACGTAAAAACATCACGTAACCATGTTTATACCATAGATTACACCCTCCTACACTGACCACGTGTCTTAGCTATATTATGTCACCCTAACAATGTTCACAAAGATAAATGAACTAATACGAGAAAATCGGACATTATTTACTAACATTTCACTGACCACGTTTCTTATATATAAAACTTTGTAAAAAAAAAAAAATTTCTTACATACGCTGACCAACATTTCTTTAAACTCAAAACACTTGTAATGTTTATATTGAAGCAAACGAATCGGGAAAAATATATTATAAAAAAAACATCACAGTGTTTAAACGAATTTTATTGACTAACCATAGTTCCTGAGTAATACGTAAATATTATAAAAAAAATCACACACCGCCACATTCCGTTTTCTCCGCACGTATAAGACAGGCAGCGCGCGGTGGAAGTATGACATAAAGCGTGCGTAAAATATATATTGAAAATCCAGTCTACACTTCCGGAGCCTCCCGCCTCACACACTCACACGTAAACAATGCAAACAACGTATAAACAAATCAACCCAATACTTGTAAACAATGTAATCGACACGTAAACAACTGGAACCAATAATTATGTTGTACTTGTAAACATAATTAATATAGTTTGTTTGAGAATGGGTCGTCTGGCCGGGTCATATTACTACTACGAACACACTCACAATAACACACTCTAACACTAACACACTCTTGTTAACACACCACAAGACTCACAACAATAACACACTCACCACAACAACACACTCACCACAATAACACACTCACCACAACAACACACTCACCACAACAACACTCACCACAACAACACACTCACCACAACAACACACTCACCACAACAACACTCACCACAACAACACACTCACCACAACAACACACTCACCACAACAACACACTCACCACAACAACACACTCACCACAACAACACACTCACCACAACAACACTCACCACAACAACACTCACCACAACAACACACTCACCACAACAACACACTCACCACAACAACACTCACCACAACAACACACTCACCACAACAACACTCACCACAACAACACTCACCACAACAACACACTCACCACAACAACACACTCACCACAACAACACACTCACCACAACAACACACTCACCACAATAACACACTCACCACAACAACACACTCACCACAACAACACACTCACCACAACAACGCACTCGCCGCCACACACTCACGACGATAAAGTTCCACGGCGGCCATTTTTCAATTATTAACCTGACCGGTATTGTAACTTCAGATTAAATGGCCATTCCAAGGGCTTTTAGCGTCTCGACAAGAGGGTTTAAAATGGTCCCAAATGATGGAAGTAAAGGTGGGGAGTGGGGGGAAGGGGGAGTGGGGGGAAGGGGAAGGGGGAGGGGGGGGGAAGGGGGAGGAAGAGGAGGGGGGTGGAGAGGGGAGGAGGATAAAGGGTGTGGAAAGTGAGTTGGTGAAAAATGGGAGAGGAAGAGAGAGTAACATTGGATAAGACGTGAGTGAGATTAGAGAAGGAAGGAAGGAAGGAAGGAAGAGGGAAGGAAAAAAGTTCAGACCCTAAAGACGAAGGAGATTAATTAAACAAAAGAAATATAAACATCAGCAGGAAAGAATATATAAACAAATAAGAGAGAGAGAGAGATATGTCAAGGAAACAAGGACTCTGGCATATGACAGTCTGCCATGACACAATAGGTAGGAGGCAGTAGGCAGCTATCAAACAGGGAGGTACTACCGCCTGGGGAGATATTGGAAGCATGTATGTAATGTATTGTCTAATGGTGGACCCTGCTGCCATATGGCATCACGAAAATTGTGACTAAGTCCCAGGTTGCTGATCTGACTTCTGCCTCATTTACACACAATTGCAGGGTCTCAATTGTTTCTCTTGCTTTAACAACAGAACACACATACTGTATATCGTTTCTCAGTCATGATTTAACTTTTTCGTTTTCGTATTTATTCATGGTTATTATTACTTTTATTATTTTATTTTTATTTTGTTATTAATTTGTATTAATTATTATAATAATAAAAGTTGTTTTTATTGTTATTGTTATTATTATATTTTCGCCCCCCAGGCCCCTATGTGGGTCAGTGACCTGTGCCCGGGTGGGCTAATCCCCGTAAAAACAAACACACACACACACACACACCAGAAATATCCCATAAATTGTTACATTACTCTTAGAATATAAAACAACAAGAATTTTCATTACAACACATTATAGTCCGTTAAGTGCAAACCAGCGTTAGCCGGCACTAATAATTACAGGGCCGGATATTATACGATGAAAAGGTACAACTAAATCATGGTTTTTGCTGTGAGCGAGAATTGAGGTGTGGGCGTGTGTGTAACCAAGGGCCACCAACATGCGGTAACTAATCTATTAATATTCTGTTCAGCTGTTTTCGAATCAGTGGACGACGGGCACAATTATGATGTGGTATATCTCGATTTTAGCAAAGCCTTCGACAGGTCCCCCACGAAAGACGAATGAGAAAAGTGGAGGCTCATGGCATTGGAGGAGATATTCTAAAATGGATTAAGGCGTGGTTACAGGACAGGAAACAGTGAGTAAACATGAACGGCACTAAATCCGATTTGAGTAACGTCACTAGTCAAGTACCCCAAGGCTCAGTACTTGGACCATTATTATTTATTATATACATAAACGACATAGATATAGGCGTAGACAGCAACATAAGTAAATTTGCTTGTGACATTAAAATAGGACGTATAATTATATCTGACGTGGCCTACGCAAAACTACAGGAAGATCTAAACAAATTTTTCGAATGGTCTGATAAATGGCAGAAGAAATTTAATGTGGACAAATGTAAAGTACTCAGTTTACGAGATGTAAACAGAGAAACCAGATGAACAACGATGTTATGGAGAAATCCGACTATGAGAAAGATTTAGGAGTAATGATAAGTAGGAACCTTAAACCAAGTAAACAATGTGTAGTTACAAGACTAGCGAGGTCATCCTAGAACTATATATTGCGCTTGTGAGACCTTACTTGGATTACGCAGTTCAGTTCTGGTCACCGTACTACAAACTGGATATATAATCCCTTAAAAAAATTCAGAGGAGAATGACAAGACTAATCCCGAGCATCAGGAACCTTGAGTACAGAGACAGGTTAATGCATCTTAATCTGCACTCCCTCGAGAGACGTAGAGTGAGGGGCGATATGATCGAGGTGTATAAATGGAAGTCAGGGCTAAACAAAGGTGATATAACAAAGGTACTCAAACTATCCAACCAGGAGCGAACTCGTAACAATGGTTTTAAATTAGACAAATTTAAATTTAGGCGTGAAATAGGTAAACATTGGTTTGGAAACAGAGTAGTGGATGAGTGGAACAAGTTACCAAAAATCATCATTAACTCGAATACGCTGGGTGGCTTCAAACATAGGTTGGATGGATATATGAGCGATAGGGGTTGGGTGTAAATGGGACAGCCCAGTATGGGCCAATAGGCCGGCTGCAGTTTCTTCAATTCTTATGTTACAAACTGAGTTACTCGCCAATCATCTTCTCGCATGCTTAGATTTAGCTTCAATCTACACTCACAGCCTGGCTAATCAGTCCCAGAGTCGGGTTAATCCACACTTCAACTTGGCAACTCAGTCCCAAAATCGGGTCAATCGATACCACATATTGGCTAATAAATCCACAAATCGGGTTAATCCACATCACAGCTTGGCTAATCGGACGCAGTGGGTCTTCTCATGCCTCTCTCTCTTCATCCTAGCAAGGATATGTATCGCCTGTCCTCAAAGAATAAGACACCCCCGCCCCTACACACCTCACTACACCCACACTATCACCTTTATCATAAAACACTTCTACACCTACAAGACACTACCACACACCACTACACAGACACACCTCAAAAAAAACAACACTTTCGCCAATACCTCAACCCCCCCCCCCCCCCCCATAACGTAGGTCAGGTCAGGTAAAGCAGAAGTAAACCCTCCCTCTTATTGCACCAGTCACGTCACGTCAAACACTCACCCGCACCAGCTTCACCCCTGTGTCTGTAGGTGAAACTCATGACCAGAGCCACTTGGAGTGTGAGAGGGTTATGAGAGGGTGGAAGAAGGAAAGGGAGTGAGAAGGATAGATGGACAAGAGAGGGGTGAGAGAGGTAGTGAAAGGGTGAGAGGTAGGGGAGGGAGAAGGACGTAGCACGGGAGCGCCGTTCAAGGTCCACCAGTAAGGAACTCCAGTATGGGATTCCCAACGACCCACGCGGGAAAGGGAGTCAATAAGTGGCCAGTTCGATGCGACGGGGAGGTGGAGGGGGGAGTGAGGAAAGGAAAAAGACGGAGAGGAGTAAGGGGAAGAAAGGATGGGAGAAGTAGAGGTGGGGTAGCCACGAGGAATATAGAATAAAATGAGAGGACGAGATAGAGGAGGGGGGGGGGGGTCGCCACGGGTCAGTGATAGGAGACAAGAAAGCGGCAGGAAGAGGAGGGGTAGCTAGGAGGGAAGGAATAGGATGAGCAGCAGGGAGCGGGAGGGGGTGAGTTAGGAAGGGGGAGGAGGACGGAGAGAGTGAGAGTTAAGAAGAGGAGTGGGAGAGTTGCAGCAGCGCCGGCGATGGTGGTAGTGGAGGCGGTCTGGTGAGGGAGGAAGGGAGGGGTAGGAGTGTTCACACGTCATGCAGGGTCAATGACAGAGTGACCGCAGCAACTCCAGAGAATTATCTCTTGACCACACGCGTACTGCACCTGTCATGCCACCCTACATTTGTCATGTCATCCCACACCAGCTGTCAAAGTAATATACGCCTGTCATGCCACCCTGCACCTGTTGTCAAAGTTGTATACGCCTGGAGCGTTATCCTACACCTGCTGCCAAGATCATATACGCCTGCCATGCCACCCCACACCTGCTGCCAAGGTCATATACGCCTGCCATGCCACCCCACACCTGCTGCCAAGATCATATACGCCTGCCATGCCACCCCACACCTGCTGCCAAGGTCATATACGCCTGCCTGCCTGCCACCCAACACCTGCTGCCAGGGCACACCTCTAATGCTACCCTACACCTGCTGTCAAGGTCATACACATACCTATCATTCCACCTTATACCTGTCAGGGTCACACACGTCATACCAGCCTACCTCTGTCGAGGTCAATCACCTGTCACACCAGGGGAAAGGGACAGGCAAGGGTGTGGGCGTGACGGGTGGAGGGGCGTGATACACTGCCTGTCACGGCTTCCCTCACCAGTACAACCTGTCTGCCGCCCTGTCACAACTACAACTTATCTGCTTAATATATTACAACTATAACCAGTCTACTTTATCATAAACAATGTCTGCTGCTGCCTGTTTTAGCTATCACACCTCTGTCTCACGTCACGACTACAACTTATCTGTCACTGCCTGCTTCACCTGTTACAACCACACTATCTACATTTGTTACTTTGTCTGCTTTATGTCAACACCTCAACCTGTCTGCAGGTACTTGCTTACTTTATCACAACCTATCTGCCGTTGTCTGCTTGGCATGTCAACAACCACTCTCCGTGTACCCACTTCTTGCTACACACGTCAACAACTCACCACAAGTGATACTCATTACGAATTATCAACTTCATATAAAATACAAAAGTAAACAACAATGCCACAACGCCTACTGTACCCGTCCATCATGCCTTAATGATAGATTAAAACCATCGAGTACTGTAAAACGTGAACTAACATGATTGTATTATAACAGGGAAAACATATCAACAAATGTCTTACACAGAACAAGTTATTATCGTATGGTGGCGCAGGTATACAGGTAAGGTATAAACGTATAATAATACACAAGAACAAGTTCTACAATGCAAGAAGTACACTGAAGGAAAGTGCACTCCCCGCTGTGGCTGGCGGCGAAGCAACTTTCCTACCTGCCCATACTCCAGTACTCTTGGGCCTCAAAACAACCTCGTTCATTCACTGGCCGTAGTCAATACGTGACATTTTCACCAAGCCACTAATGAATATAAAGATGTAACCAGAGTTTTAAGCCGGTAATCTTTTGTGTCTTCAAGTAATACATAATTTTCTAGGTGTATTTTTCATTATTCTCAAAACAATACAACTGTCAACATCATAATTCAGTAGCCTCACCGATCACTGTGGTTTTCACTCAAGGTTGTCACCGAGGGTGAAGTGTCGGGTGTGAGAGGAGGTTGGCGCACCCTCCCTCGATCACTGCTCGAGCCACACTATTGCTGCGGCCATCACCTTACTTCGCCTTTAGGTCGCGGTGTCTGCAGTTGCCACGTGTTAATTTCAAGCCATGAAAATGGCATCGATGTTTAATGTCAATATCTTATTTGTATTCCCTCTTTACGTTTCTCAACAATGGTTAAAGTTTACATACAAGCCTGGATATAAAACAACGCTGATTAATTTCAGATGGACATTTATCTTGCAGCCCACGAGGTCATCCCATCAATGGCGACGCGCCAAGACTAACTGGTAACCGAACCCTCCTGAGGTGCCATGCGTCGTCGCCGATAACAATTACCTATATATCATCCCCAAACATATAAGAAGCAACAACGGCTGTAGCTACTAAGGCAATAATACATATGTATAATAAGTGATTCAATACAGGAGTAACAGGAAAGGGAGAAACGTGGCGAGCAGGAGGTGGTGCAGGGCGCTGTACATCGATCTACCAGACACTGCTACCTGCCAGAAGTTAGATGATGTCCGGTTTTCACTCGCACTCACATCTTGGTAAATTGATTCTACAATATTAATGACCGGGCAATTATTTATAAATTAATTCCTTTATTCAATTATTAATAGGCGTTATCAGTTGCCAGGCTTCTACTCTAATTGTGTTTTAGTAAGTAGTAATAATTAATCCCTTTCCACGTGATACAAAATGGTATATGTGTTGCATGCTGGAAACTCGCTGATCCCTCAATGACATAACTTATTATATTTCTGTTAAAACTATTGATAATTATTCAAGTGAGCCAAATTACTGTACACGTTACAAGACACATTTTACACACTAGTGGTAACAAACTGTATTGACACAAAAGTGGAAGCATGAACACAGTGGACAGAATAGTGACGATATTTCAAGTGATTTAAATGTTGGTGACATCATCAATGACAGTATTAACTTGGTCATGACGTTATTAATATACACATCAAAGATAACAGTATAACGTTTATTGTCGACCACCAGAGAAATTATTTTAACATTCACCTCGTTATTATAGATCAAACTTTTCATTATATATTTGTTTAAGGTCTCATAATAGACTACAAAACACACACACACACAAAAGTAACAAGTGCCTGCAGCTCGCCTCCAGTAAACCACTCAACAAACATCACAAACAACTCGTAAGTAATGCCACAAAACATACGCAAATAATAACAATTCTCTTATCAGTTAAATAAAGATTGTATTAGCACCGAGAGAGCTGAACCGACAACCCAAGACTCGTATGAATACAGCAGTTACCTCACAATGAAACTCTTAACATTAAACTTGCGATATAATAACAAACAAAGGCAACGAAAAAAAAATTAAGAAGCTCATGAATAATAATTAAGACGTGAGGCAGTAAAATGGGAAAAGACACGCAAAGAAAACGAAATTGGTAGAAATTAGTAAAGTGGAGGAGGGAGGGACGCAAGGCTAGACAAATGCACAGACAAGAAAGGTGACGTGAAGAGCGATGGAATATTACGGCCAAAATATTGATAAATAATAAAAGTAAATAAAAATAAGATAAACTCATACAATAAAAGGACGAATATGGTATAGATACATCGATTAATAAACGCCATACATACGATAACAACACTATGAACGAGAGACCAAATAAATAGTCATCCAGACACAAAAGTATAATGGAAAAATGAACAAACACTTAACTGACTAGCTAGAGTGAGATATGTAATATTTTTTAGTGATGATGGACGAGTGTAATTTACTAACATTATTACGCGTTATGACCATAGCTGTTTATGCAGAGTAATAACATTATAACGTCAACGGGGTGGGTGGGGGTGAATGAGGGTGTGGTTGAGTGGATTGGGGGTGAGTAAGGGTGTGGTTGAGTGGATTGGGGGTGAGTGAGGGTGTGGTTGAGTGGATTGGGGGTGTGTGAGGGTGTGGTTGAGTGGATTGGGGTGAGTGAGGGGTGGTTGAGTGGAATGGGGGTGAGTGAGGGTGTGGTTGAGTGGATTGGGGGTGAGTGAGGGTGTGGTTGAGTGGACTGGGGGTGGGGGTAAGTGAGGGGTGGGGGTGGATAATTTAAGCTTTAGCACAAAAGGACCAGTTAAAAACTAATATAAAAATATACCAAGCCACTCTCTATCTTTACTAGATACGGACACCCTCTCCTGACTCACATATCATCACCTGGATGTAACGTAAAATATCCTCTTATTCTCGTTTAGTTACTAGAAATCTCACGGAGGGTTGTTGAGAATGTTCACACGAGATATTGATTATATACATGTAAATTACAGTACAACACACTGCCATAAATATTGTATTGCCAAAGTCATATAACAATAGGGTAGTCACGACACGTCAGCCTCTACCACCGTCGACCATATGGCTGTGTACAGTGTGTCTTATGCTGTCTGTCTTCCTCTACCACCTGCCTCCACACACACACATAACAACCCTCACTTCATCTACTCTCAAAAACAACACCATAACGTACTTGTTGGTAAAATTCCACAGCTAAACTTCATTCATTATGTTCTAGCTGTATTTTAGTTAACCCAATATTTGCCTTTCCTTTCCTTTTGCAAATGATATGAACCAACCAAACTTAACCTAACCACAACTGTGTTAAGGATTATTAGATTACATTTACCGTACAGTACGTGATTAATGTCTGAAATAGTTTAAACATTCGCCATCCGGATAATTTTCCAACATGGTACCATACGTCTTGCCCCGGAGGAACTTACACTAGGGAAGATAATAAGAGCTGTAGTACCTCAACCTTGGCTGCTGCTCACCAAACACTCATGCTTCATTTCTCTACACAGCATTGCAGTATAGAACAACACAAACAACAGACATCAAACTGTCCACCTACTGTAAACTCTCCATTGTTGTAAGGTGTGTACAGGTGATTTTATAAAGGTGTAATACTACTAAGCTGTGTGTGGCTTGTGGTACTGGACACACCTGGTGGTATTTGGAACATCTATAGGTCTTCTAGCACTTTATGGTACACTTTACCCTACATTACAATAATCCTAATGATAAACAAATCATATACCGTCTACATATCCATATTATATTACTGTATTTATACACAAATACCGTTCAAGTATGAATATAAAACACACTTACTAAACACACCCAGTAATTATGCCTGAATGTATTATTTTTATGCATTTTCATATAATACAATCCACTTAAAACACTCAATTTACACTGCACAATGACACAGACACAAGTTAATGAACAAATATGTAAGTGTTTCCACCAAAATATAAACAACCACATCAACACACCACAACCATTGTCAAGTTTCAGAGTACAGTACAGTATAAGGCTATTTTCATGTTACAATAATTTACCCTTCTAAGGTAGTTCGCCAAACTTAAATACAAAGTACACTTAGTAACTTTTTTTAATCCTTACACATAATACAACATTGTTGTGTGTATTGGTTACTTACCTTGTGATGGGATGACATCAGGCGCGGGATGGGCGGTGATGATGATGGTGCTGTCCGGTGCTGGGGGCGGCGTGGGTGAGGCAGCCAGCTCCTGCTGCTGCCTCTCACCCTCACCTGGGGGCCTCCCTCCTACCCCCGAGGACGCCTCCGAGCCCTCACCGTCGCCCGCTAAAAAAGGCTGTTGCAGATGCGGGCGTGGTGAAGGCGGGGCGGGGGCGGGGGGCAGCGACGGGCTCTGCTGGCACTGACGCTGGTCCTCGCACTCCGTCTCGGGTGAAGGCGGGAGGCCGTCGGCTAAAAAAGGCTGGTGAGGCATATTACTTGGTGGCGGTTGTGGCAGTGGCTGCTGGAGACGTCCCAAGTGAATGGGCTTCTTGAATTTTTCTTCCGCTTCGTCCCATTCATAACCTTCTAAACACGTGAGGCCTCGTCGGGTTCTCTCAAGAGTCTCAGAGTGTAGGCCACCAGTGTTTCTGTACTGGTTAGTGTTAATGCGTCCCTCTCGGTAGTCCACTGTGTACTCGTCTAGGTGGAGCTGCTGCAGTCTTTGGTGGTTTGTCTCTTCTGCAACTTGTGACGGTTTGTTTGGTACACTCAGTCTGGCGGGTGGCCTGCCCTCATTACTGCCATCACTTGGCCGTCTTGGTCGCCCTTCGTCCAGGGTTTCCAGTGAACGAGTGTGTCTCAGGGAGGCACGGCGAAGCTGTTCCCGCCACTGGCTATCATCTTCCCAGTCCTGCTCCTCTGGCAAAGTGTCGTGATTGGTAGGACTGCGAAGGTCGAGGTGACTGTGTGAGTCATGGTAGGAAACACGACTAGCAGAACTTTCTTTACTTACTAAACTGTCACGTTTACCCACTTGATAAGGAGGCATAGGAGACATTGGTAAAGGTGAAGTTGCATATGGTGAGGTGGCCCTCTGAGGCAAACTTCCACTGCTATGCAGACTACTAACAGAAGCTCGTTGACTAGTCAACTGTGAGAACGCCCCACGATGAGGAGTAAGTGTAACAGGTGGAGGTGAAGATGGATCAGAATGAAGAGAACTATTTGGACTTGCTCTCATGCCAAGTGGCACAGATGAGGCAATCTGTGGAACTACAGGCTTTGCCCAGTTTGATGTCTGAGGTAGCCCACTAGCACAGCCCTGCTTCATATCCATAGGAGCTGGTACATTACTGGCCCCTCCCACAAATGACCGAGGTGGGTCATCAAGCAAGCCCTCTAAAGACCGAGTTCTACGGTGGCCCACCGGAGGGCCTGAAATAGGGCTGTCAGTTTTGATTGAGAGACCATGAGGGAAAACATTTTTGGCATCTAGTTCTGGGTCTGGAGTATATGCACGTCGTTTCATTTTTCTTAGGGTGTCAGAGTCATAAACATTACGCTCATCTGGGGATGACACTGTCTTGCCTCCTAGAAACTCTACTGAAGTTCTCAACTCATGTGCGAGCCTCTCGCGTCTTTGTTCAAAGTCTGAAGCACTAGTAATCTGATTGACTTTTCTTCCAATGTCTTGCCTTTTATTTGCCTCAAGATCACGCTGATTATTTAGTTGATATGATCGTGAGCGTGGAGTGCCTATCATGTCCTCCGGTAATGTTACCCCATCATCACGAATTACATCAGAGTAGTAGTAAGGCGCAGAGCGTGGACTGGTCTCACTGCCCACAGATGCATTAGAGGTTGCTCTCAAGTGAACTGGAGCCATGTTGCCCCCACCTGACACAACACTAGCTGTTGGACTCACCACACTCCGAGATGAAGTTTCTGATGATGTTCGTTGATGACTCACATTGAGATGAGCTACAGGGCTGTGCACCCCACGAAGTGCATCAATCATAGGTGACCCTGTTGGTTCAGCATTACCAGGCATTGTCTGGGGAGAGTTCTTTCTCAACAGGGATGTTCTTGGTGCAGGAACATTTTGGTAGGCTGAGAGCTCACTACGTTCTGCATATGGATCAGGAGACTTTGGCCGTGATCCAGTGGAGTTTGATCTCTCTCTCTCTGGTTGTAAAAACATCTTTGCATTCGGAGGAACATTACAATACTCTCTACCAACGGGCACATTTTGATATGAATTGATATGTGGTCGGGCATTATGCTGAAAGCCTTCATTTACATATGGATTTTCAGGTTTACTGGAAGAATAAGAAGTATCTAAATTACTTTGGAAGGAAGAATTGTGATCCAAAGCAGATTTTGGTCTGGCAGAGGGTTCATGTTTGTCCCCTGGAAGAAGAATGTCTTCAGCACACTGAGGGAAAGGTTTCCGTCTGTCCCTCTGGAATTTCTTCTCGGTTGCAGGCATTGTACAGTCCTCTGGGTATGCTGCTGATGCTGGATATCTGTCCTCAGACCTTAGGATAAAGCTATCATCATCATGTAGACTTTCAAGTGTTTCCTCAAAAACTGGTCTTCTCTTTAGCTTATCTGTATGAAGACTGGTCGATGAGTCAGATTTTTCATATAATCGTCTATCTTTTCCTATTGAAGACCGTGAAGAATTCAGATCTTCTCTAAGGCTGCTCTGACTGACCCTCAATGACCTTGAAGAGCTCAGAGCATTTCGTAAGTGTGGGGGAGGATCTGGAGTTTCCAGATTTTCAAAATCAAAGTTTTTAGCTTTGGGACCTCCAGTGTCCAGCTCATCCATTGGTGGTGGACTCATCGGTATAGGAGGCGGGGGGACAAGGTCAGAATCAGAGGAGTCCTGGGCATCTGGATCACTAGATGGCTCTGCCCCACTAAGGTAATATGATGCTGGCCTGAAAGTGTCGGATAAACTGAAACGTGGGTTGCGAGGAGGCTCGAGGCTGTCTAGGTCCTTTGAGGCTTCGTCATCTGCATCAGAAGAAGCGTTAGACGGAGATTTCAGATCCAGCTTACTGAGTGAAGAGTTTAAAGCAGAATCTGATGGATAAGGTCTATCAGTGCTTGACTGTGCTTTGAGATCATCAGGTTTTTCTGGAATTTGAGGTTTTTCCTCCTCCAAGGGGCCTTCCTTTTCTGAATTTGGAACTTCCATATATATAGCCTCATAATGTGACTGTCCTCTGTATATGTATTCATAGTGCTGAGGGTCATCTTTGTCACCTATCTCATAATATCTTGGGCTCTCTGGAGCGAAGAGCTGCTCGTTAGTAATTTTACTGAAGTCAAATCTGGGAGGAAGGGGAGCACCTGATGCAAGGATTGAGGTACTGTTGGATGATGTGTCTCCACTCATCTCAATATATGTGTGTTCCTCATACTCAGTTTTTGCAAAGGCATCTGGATATACAGGTTCTGGTGTGGGGAGGTGTTTACTGCTGAGACTACTACATGAGCTGGCAGGGGCAAGAATACTTGATCCCTGACCAAGTTTTTTAGGAGGACTCATGGGCAAGTAGTTTTCTTCTGTATATGGATTAGGCCGCATTAAAGGGCTCTGAGGGTCACACGAAGGAGGAAACATTGGAGGTGGAGGAGCTTCCTCCTCTGGAGGTTTATCAAGGTCAATAATGATGGAAGTATCATTATCAGGAATTGGATAGTTGTGTTTCTCCTGCTCACTATTAAGAGTAGTGTCCATCCAACTAGGCTCTTCACCTCCACTATCACTGTCCTCTTGAACTTTAAGAGACTCCTGTATGGACTCTGCCAAACTCAGCCTCAGATATCCAGGGGTTACTACTGCATCCATATCTCCCCCTAAAGTTGGTTTCTTTGGTGGTCGAGGTGGGGGAACAAGAGGAACCATATCATCCCTTTTACCATCTGCAGACCTTCGGAGTTCAGCTAACACATTAGACGCGGAAGACAACGCTACTTTCTCTGACCCAGGAGTGTAAACATCTTCACACTGTCCTTCATCACTTGAACTTTCATTTGACAACATTTCTGAATCACTGTGGAATTTTTTCCTTGACACATCTTGATTCATATTGACTCTCTCCATGTGTTCTATTGATCTCTCTTCAAAGTTCTTAAGAAGAGCTTTCACTGACCGTGGCTGTGCTGGTTTCTTCATGACGGGAGGCTTGATTGGATTAACCGGCTGTTCATGATGTTTCAGTTCTTCGGGTTTGTTATCATCATCGAACAAAAATTTTCTAATATTTGTTCGGCTCAGCCTCGAGTCCATAATATCTTGTGGGCTTCTCAGTTCTCTGTACTCTATACTTGAAGGTTCTGAACTTGAGTTGTACCTGAGACTTGTTGAAGGACTTTCCTCAGAGGCCAAAGCCCCAATCAGCTCATCTCTTCTCTTGTATTCTGACACATTCTTGACCTGTGCCTCTTGAGCAGTGACCATAGTGGACTCTGAGGTTGCAAACTCAGCCTTCAGGGGAGAAACAAGTGCTTCTGAACTTCTGACTTGAGGTGCAATAGGTTTTAAAGGTTCTTTGAGTGGTTCTCTCATTATGTTCCCAGGATGCTCAATACAATCAACATTGGTCATCTGATTATCTACTCTGGACTTAGATTCATTATGTCTCGATTGGTTGATTTGTGATTCTCCAATACTTTTTACATGATTTTCTTTGGTATCTAAAGCCTTACCAGTGAATTTCTTAATTCGGTCCTGAACTAGGTTCATCTGACTTTGTGTCTGATGGTGAGTTTCCTGCACTATCTTTGGACTCTCTAAGCAAGGCAAGATAGGCGTGGATTTCTTCAGAGAATTGGACATGTTTTTAAAGTTCTCTTGTGGTGTTGGTTCGCGATTCTTCTCTGGGGTGATGTATTCATAGCTATATTCTTTAACAACCTTCGACTCATCAACCTTTGATTTTAAGTCTGGGCCCATCGTTCCCCATGATCTATCAAACTTTTCTGGGCTCCAAGTTTCTGGCCGTCTCCCAGCACGATCATAGCCTCGCCTACGGACGACACTGGAACATTCTGGGCTGCTTTCTAAACTATCTGGACTCCACAAAGAACCTCCTCTGACATTTATCTTTTCATCTCGGCGAAGAGACATTTCAGCCCGCAAGGTATCGTAACCACTGTCCGAGTATTTACCAGTGGATGTGGTATCATCTTGTAAGACACTTCTTTGGGACACGTGCAAGTTGACACCATCTGCTTTGTGGGCAGCATGGGAGTCGTATGAAGAGTAGCCCACTGAACTTTCAAGACTTTCTTCTCTTCCTGATGTGCTGTGAAGAAAACTCGTATTAGCTTCAGTGGTCGGTCCTCTTTCTTCTTCGTTGTCTCTCTGTTCATAGAAATTGCTGTTTAATTGGTATTTGTTTTGTGAAGAATTCTGTGTATCGTACGAGGTATTTAAGTCCTTGCTTAACCCCATATTAATAGGGCAATTAGCAGTTTTTTCTTCCTCAAATTTAGTATCATTCATGGCCGGCATTTGTACATCGGACACATAATACGGGTCTCTCGTTGCATAAAACTGATCACTGTACACATAACTTTGTTCATTCTTTCTGGAAACACTCAATGGTTTTTCTGTTTCCAGTTGCCGTAGTTCATACTTTCGCACTTCATCATATTCTTCATGTTTTTCAATAAAAACTGGCTCAGCTCTCTGGCTCACTGTCCGCTCATTGTACAAATTTTCAACATCAGAAATATTTGTGGTCCCCCTGGGGGTGCTGAAGTGTTTACCCTCACGTACTTCATTTACAATGTTTATGTTTACATAATCGGGGCATGACATGGTAGTATCTGTAGCAGGTAACTGTTGGGGCACATAGTGGTCACTATTGTTCTCACTCACATTATCTCTAGAACTTTCTCTAAAGTCTTCAGATCTTTCTTCAGGATCACATCCCCTACCCTCTAAGGCAGATCCAATCCTCCGGCCATCGCGGCTCAGGTCAGCACTGCTCCTTCGAGAGTTACGTCTGGTCCTTTTTCGTGTTTCACGCTCCTCCAACATATCTGTGGGCCATATCTCGATCAGCCACATAAACATGGCATCGGGATTAGTCTTCAATGTTAGTAAGTCTTCATGCTTCTAGTAGTGGTGAGTAATTACTCTCATGTCCAAGAAAGACAAGCAACAATGATCAAGGCAAAAGCAGCCCTTGCATGCTTAGCATTGTGCCGGGTTAAACAGCTGAATTCTGGTCTCAGCAGATAGATGATTAGTTGGCAACAGGCAGCCTCCAGACAAGCTTATTGCAAGATCACTTTGGTCCATGCTATGGCCCGAAATTCACTCCAGGTAAAGATTCATATCCCAGGAAATCTAAGCAAGATCTGAACATGCCACTTGAAGACCTTAACTTTACCAACTACGAAACAAGTTCAGGCTTCTAATGCTTCCAATACAGGTACGGAATGAGTCACATGACAGACAGACACATGTGTGTTCTATCAATGACTTGCTATAGAATGCCTCAAGTGTTTTGTTAGTTCAAAGAAATTAATGACAAGTAGTTATATTATTCTGACAATAAACTGTATTTCAAGTCATATAATGAAACCTGAATCACCAGTAACATGCAAGTATTTTTCTCCAGTTCATAAATCACACAGAAATTTACAAAGACTCTGTATGGATTATCACAGTTCATATCACCACTATTAGATCTACCATACCAGAATTTCAGTTAGAGTAAAGTTCTTAAAGAGAATATGTGATACTTAATGTCTCAAGACACTTCACATATACCACTGTCAACATAGAAAGGCTACAGAAGATACCAAATACCACCAAATGCCCTGAAGCAGCAATGTGTGAGTTTCCTACCACACTGTGTTAGTAAAGCGATAGACGAGGATAAATTTAACAAAGATACACGTACTCCAGACAATACAGTAGTAAAACAATAAAAATAAATATGTTTTAAAACAAAATAAATTACCATTAGTGAAATCTGATATGAGATATAGTATATGACAGGCCAATTATAAAACATGATGCACAGTACTTACCATCTTCATCTGATGAATAGCTGTTGTATCGTGAGGCCGAAGTGGATCTTCGTGAGTCACCTCCGCTGATGTGCCGGGTCCTAGAGTTCTCTCTTCGTCCTTCTCGCCTCTTGTTACTACTGCTATCTGAGCCCGGGTGTGATGAGCCACCTTGAGGGGCTGGCCTCTCAATAAGCATTGCACTGGCTGGACTTATAGCACCCTGATTCACAGAACCATAGTTCATGGGTCCCTGATTTGTAGGATGATTACAAGTTACCCAATCAGTTTGATTTGATGGTCCCTGGGGGTGACCTGGCACTGCACTTGCTGGGTAACCAAGGGGCATGCCTGCCATGGATCCCAAAGATGACTTTAGTCCTGACTCCATGCCAAGTAAAAGACTCTGGGAGTGAGCATGACCTTGCATAACTTTTGTTCTGGCTTCTTGAGTCACCAGTTCATTCAGCACCTGTTGTGGAGGAAAAAATCTATAAGACAGAGTGAAGACCTTAAATAAATACTGACAAATTCACATCAACTATTTTTGATGTGCTGTACTGTACTGTACTAATTTATTTTATTACCACTGCTTTTAAAGGTTTAAAAGAATAATAAATTTAACACACAAAGGTTGGGAGGTAAAGATTAAACAACATTCAGTATAATACATATATTAATTGGCTGAGCAATACTGTATAAAGGAATATAAAGAAGCATGCAGTAACTAAGGTGCATGAGGAGTTTATATATACATCCTGACAGTAGAAATTTATAAATTACAAACTGAGTATAGTATAAAGAATCACCCATAATAAGATCACTGAGATGGAATATAGTGAACAGATGGATTCATTATACATCTTCATGGTATTAAAACAAATATATGTCAGCATACAGTATCTGGTTTAACACTGCAGTATTATTGCAAAACATAATCTATTTATCAATAAGCATGTGAGTTATTCATTTCTACAGCCAAAGAAAAAACATTTAAATCCCATTAAGCTGAATAAAAAATATGTAGTAAAATCTATCATATTTCTCTTATCCTTTTTCAGTTACACAAACCTGTTGTCTATATGCCTCATTGTTTGTCCGGGGCTGCGGCATAGCAGTTGCATCTGGACGAGAATTAGTCTTGCGTGTTAAAGGAGACTGTAGCATGCGTTGCTTCCATTCAAGCAGTCTTTTCATGGATTCTTCTCTCTGTAAAATAAAATACAGTAAATCATTCTGAACATTGCTGTAATCAAATATACAGGCGGCCCCCCAAATTCGAGGGGCGTTTGGTTCTCAAAATGGCCGCGAATAACATTTGCGGACGGGGGGGGGGGTTACATTTTTATTTGTGTACAAGGAAATGTATATTCCCCTTATGTGTTTGCCCTTAGAACAATTATTAATATTACCTGGAGTATTGTAAATGGATTGAGTGTGTGTGTGTGTGTGTGTGTGTCTACACACACACATACACACTTATTTACAATACTGTACAGGAAAAGGAAATTACTGTCTCTAGAACAAGTGGCTCCCTGTCCCAGCCGTGAAAATGATGGCAACTTTAAAACTACCCACAGACATTCTTGGGTACATCCAGGGTGTCATCCTTGAATAACCGAGAACCACGAAGTAAAAATACGCGAACTTGGGGGGCCCCCTGTATATTATGATTCACAAGAAGTATCTAAACATCCAATGAAACTAGTAGCATAGAATAATTCCTGCAAAACTGCTTATAAAGTGTTTTAAGTCACTTTAAAGAAGTAATAGGCAGGTTTGGCCTTCTATAATACTGTACTGTACAGTAAATTACTGTATATGTCTTACCTGTTGCAGCTTCTTGCTGTCTCCATCTGAGCCATCATCTGGCAAAGAAGTATTCATCATATCATCCTGTAACCGATGACGAGGTAACCTTGCTGACGCTGATCGCATGAAACTGTTATTGACACTACCATTTGGAGAAGCACTATTAGGGTAACTGCCTGGTGGTGTAGGAACACTGTTCAGAGTAGTATTCGGTGAAGTCTCGTGTTTATAGAGCTGCTCCTCGTGGTTGTATGTCCGACGAGGGTCGAGAGAGGGGTCCTGCCGGTGATTCTGCCTTGTATCTGGTCTTCTGTCTTGTCGACCATCTTGCCTAGGCACGTGTCTTGGGTCATGTCTGGGAAACTGCCTGAGATCTGACCATGCATCTTGACCACTTTCTTGCCTCGGAATTTCTTTTAAATCTTGGGTGGCAGCACCACGCCTTAAACTATTAGTAGCACTGGTAGGTGTAGGGGTGGTAGATGGTTTATGTGGAGTGTACAGGTCAGGTGTGGTAGCACCAGCAGGTGGTACACGCTGAGGTACACCCCCAAGGGGATTATGTACATGATGGTGATCACTGCCTGGACTTTCTCCTCGTCCTGCCGGAGAATATCGTGAAGCAGATCTACTGTGCATGTGCGAATGGTACAGCGATGACTGTCTCATCTTCTGAGCATAGTTCTCCTCCGACCAGTGGTCTAACTCACTCTGACCAACTGAAGACTTTGGTCTCACTTCATCAGGTCTAGGAAGATCCCCACCACTACCACGCCGATAAGACCACATGTTGCTATTACCGTGCCTGCGGTCGTAGTCGAGGAAATCTGCACTATGTGGGCGAGGTGGTCCCGGTGGGCGGTGACGGTGATGAGAGTCCGGATGAGAGACTCGAGGAAGAGTGTCGTCTTGCCGACAAAAGTTTGATCTTACTGGTTCTGAAAGCTGTAGCTCTTCAGACAGTCTTGTTCCACCACTTCTTGAAGAAGCAAAAGAATCTCGCTGGTCCGGTCTTCGAACAGGGCTATGAGGAATAGAGTTTGACCCGTTACTGTCCCCATAAACATCTTCATAGTCTCCACGGCCTCCACCTGCTGTCACCCCATATGCATCTGGCGTCCTTCGCTCAGCGGCAGGAGGGTGATAGTGTAGACCTCGACCATCTGGAGTGCGTGATTCAACTGTGCCATTCCCACCACCACCACCACCATGGTCAGTGTATGTCCGTGGATCCCGTTCGTCTCGTTCTGGCGATCGTTCTGGAGAGGTACTATAATCCCGGGATGAGTTTAAACGCTTAGGTTTGGGTGGTGCATTGGCATAAAGAGGCTGGCGGTCCCCAGGCCGTAAGATTACAGATGAATCACACGATGTATTCAGTCGATCACCCTGCACACGTGACGACTCACTTGCCTGCAAAAAGGATTAAAGTTTAATTTTGTATTTCTGTTTGCTGTCATCACTAATTAAAAACAGATAAAGAGAGATCTGATTATGGTTATACAAAATAGCTTTAATGGTGATGAGTCAAATTAAGATGAGTACAAGTGTGACTAAGCACTACTGTATTGGTAAACAACAATGTTGTCATCGAGGTTTGTTGTACATAACAGAGAATTTTGCTTAAGAGAACAAGTACATAAGTTGGTTAGCAATGAGGCATTTGAGTCATTAAAAAATATCTTAACTACAGCACTCATATCACTGGGGCAGCCTAAAAAAAGAGGTCAGTGTCGTCTGTATACAGTATATTTAAAGTTATTAGCCATTTATATCCACACCACAGCTCAAATGCAAAAAGAGTAATCATGTTTAAACTTGGCAGATATTCATAATAGTAACCCCCAAAGTTACTTTGATTGCCGGGTCAAAAACTAATAGGTTGGGTCATAAATTTGAGAGACGCACCAACTGGTAAGAACTGACATCATCCTTAAGTTCAACATATTTTTTTCAGTCCATAAAACTGATACAATATACCCAAGTACAAGCTTCACTGAGCCCCTAAAGCAATTTCACTTAAATTTCTCAAACCAAAGAAACCTTCCCTATTTCACCTTCCTTTTCTAAAACCACTTTTGCATTGTGATAATCCAAATATTCTGGTAGTTACTCCTGAGCACCGTCTAATGTGGAACTACTGAAGGTTCAATAGCCTACCATGTTATCTAGAGTCTCCTTGAAAATGAGATGTGGGACGAATTGGTAGTCTCCATGACCTTTGACCTTCCAGTTCACCTAAAACATCCGGAAACTAATCCGGTCTAGAGCTACAAGAAGTGTCAGTTATGTAAACATGACCAATGTCCATGTACTGAATTTACTCGAGATAATTTATCTACAAGATCAAGATGAATGGAAGGGAGAACGAACAAGCATAAATGTCTGCTAAATACTGAACTGCCTTACTCATACTGAGGGATGTACAAATAATCATGTTACTCACACAAAATATTTTTACTTGGTACATTGTAAAATTACAGTGCTCTATATGGTAAAGTTTTACTTTCGGACAACATGGGAATCCTAGAAATGTTATCTTTGCAATCAATAGTTCAGACAATTCTAACATACTTTTTTTTCTATGACGTTTCCCTCGCAAATGACCTGACCTAATCTCCTAACTGGGGGGGGGGGGGGGGATGTCTGTTCCCCCCCCCCGACATATGTAAGTAGTTTGCGAAGAAACGTGATGGAAGAGAAGTGTCTTAGATAGTGGAAACTACTGATTCCAATACAGTAGTTAAATTCCTAAGATTCCCCGGATGACAGAAACTGAGCACTGGCCACACTACTAACAGCTACATTAAGTTTGACTGGATTGAGCTTGTTAGGAGTTTAGGACTGAGGCACATTACCCCAGTCTTAATGGTTAGATTGGAATCTACTAGAGCTGGGGTCTAATACTGTACAGCTAGACTCCAATCCTAGTAGATAGGTTGTTAGCTTCCGGGACTGGCCCATATGACCAGAAACAGTGAGAGGGAGGGGAAGATACTGACCTCGTCGAGGGACCTGCCGTCAGGTGACCGATGGTACCTGCGGGAGCGGTACCCGTGGAAACCGGAGTCGCTCTCGTCTGCCGAGGGCGAGGCCGTCGACGCCAGAGACGACACAGACGGCCTCTCGCTGCGTCGGGCGCTGCTCCCGCTGCTCCACTTCTCCTCCAGGCTGTGGAACAACACACGCAGTTAAAACAATGCACCACTACTTAACGACGTTACTCATGGTCTCCTTTATATAACAATGACAAATATATTTTGTATACAACATAACAATACACTGCCATACCAGCAGTACACTATTACACAGTTATCAAATAAGACAGTAATAACGTTTGAGAAAAAATATAGAACTAAGAACGCAAGTAAACAACATTAACAAGTTTTAACAGAATGTAACGAGGGCTCTTGAAAGTAAACATGGCGCTACATGAGCAAAAAAAAATTAATTTATCCTTAACAACATCTGATGACAAGCATAATACTACCTAACACAATTTAATAAAAAAAATATTCTACGCATTTCTTATAAAAGCATCTGTAATTTTGCATCGTTAATTCCAATACCGGTATTACACTTGTCATGTCGCAATACATGACCAAAAACTTCACAACTTGGCAGCGAGGGAACATTACACCATCTAACACAACTTCACAACAAAAATATTCGAATCACCATCACCACGCACGAGATATATTTCACTTTGAATACAGAACAAGATAAGTCATCTTCCCTCCCCCACCATTAATGTATTCTGAGGCAGGGACTTCCGATCCTCCCGTGAGACGACTATTAAACGCAGAACAAAGGCAACACACACACACACACTCGGAGGGGGGGGGGGGACTTGGTCATATATTCCATGTGGCGCACCTGACCGACTAGTTTTTAATACACTGGGGGTTAAATTGAACACTGGTGTCTTAATATTTCATCATCATATTAAAACCAGAGAAATATCCACTAGACAGCTTCACCTACACCTCTATCCCGATTATTGTAATGTTGATCAAAATAATTTAATTAAGTCAACATTCTGGCTGTTGTTAAGTTGAAAACAAAAACAAAATACGATCATCTTCAGGTGTCTGGTCAAAATAGCAATCTCAATTCTAATTTATGTTCGGGTTGGGACGCATTAAAACTGGGTCCCATTACGATTGGGTCCCATTACGACTGGGGCCTATTATGACTAGAACACAATACGAGAAGGGTTTGGTAATTACGACTGAGCCCCATCTGACCTACAACCAATACTTTATGCTTTCTTTGTTAAGGGGAGTCTACGGTGGACGCTTAGTGGAGAGAAACATATCATCCAACAACACACTTCAGGTTGTGGGTGAGGCGGCGGCAACCTGACAACAATGGCAGGTGAGGGAGGGAGGGAGGAAGTGGAGGTCAACCCCTAGGTGGGAGTGGTACCTGAGGGGAGGGGGAGGGAGGGAGGGAGGTGTCATCCTCAAGGTGTGGGTGGGTGGGATTGGTACCTGGCGGGGGAGGGGTGTGTCATTCTACAGGTGTGGGTGGGGTGTAGCTGGTATGAGGGAGAGAGAGGGGTGGGGGGAGAAGAGAAAGCAGAGGAGGGAAGGCGAGAGAAAGAAAACAGGGAAAAGTAGAAAGAGTGAGACAAAAGGGCAAGGAATGGAAGAGAGGGAAGGGGAGGGAAGTGGAAATAGTTGTCAGAAAAGGTAGAGGATGGAACAATAAAGGAGAGAAGGTCAGAAGAGGGAAGTTGAAAGGACGGAAGGACGAGGGAGAGGAAGGGAAGGGGTGTAAGGGAGGGGGGGAGGTCGGCGATTACATCATTTTACTCCCTCCACACACACACAGTAGCTGCTGGGAAGGTCAGTGGCTGCAACATCATTACCATCATCATCATCAAGAAAACAATAACCATCACCTCCACCACAACACCAAGGGCGAGTATCAAGGCTCTTGTGATGATGATGGGTGCTTGAACAAAATCCAGATACCAGTATAAGTGGACAAATCATCTCAAGCGAAGGTTAAAATAGGTTAAATTAGGTCAGGTTAAGCTTGATTAGGTAATGTTAGGTTAAATCGGACATGATTAGATTAGGTTTAGTTGGATTATGTTAGCTTAACCCAACACTAACGCATCTATACACTAAATTCATCCTAACTTAACCCACAAATCATCAAACACACACACAAACCCGCCTCTCCCTCCCTCACTCAACAAACCCAACACAGCGCCAACTAACTCTGAGAAAAGGAAAAAAAAAAAAAACTAATGACACACTCCATGCGCCAGGCAGCCCAGGATTCACACTCACTCCTGGCAGCGTGCAATGGAAGAAGTTCTCCTTACTTGAATTTTCGCTGTTAACTAATTTGATAATAAAATCGACTTTAAAATTAAAATCACTGGGATATTAAAGTAAATTCCGTAATAAATATATATATAGAACCGTTGGAAATTTAAGGATATTTTTCTCGGGTACAAGAAGGTGAAATAATAAATCTCGAGGGTTACGTTGCAGAGAGCGCCCTGTTCGCTTTGTCTTGTCCGCGGATACAAATGATAAGACGTCAAGCAGTCATTGTAATATACCTCACCCCCTTGTGTGGTTCTCTGACACTACCTGAGTTATGATACTATTAACACAAATTGTATTTGTTTATTTCGTGTAGCAGACGATTTAATTTTATTTGCGTTACTTAAAAAAATACAACTTTCCTGCTTTTTAGTCCGTGTACAAAAGTCATTCTTTAAATTACGGTACTTTTAACACGTGATTTCTTAATATTTGAGGTAACTTTTTTAAATACTTTCGATAATTTGACGAAATTCTAATCAGTTCACGTGAAGAGAGTTCTAGTACATGTAAGGTGGTGACGTGATAAGTAGTAATAAAACGAGTGATGACATGATAACTGATGAGTGGTGACGTGACGAGCGGTGACGTCAGATGTTTTGACATGACTCGTGGCGGGGAGGCAGGCCATTGTTGACGCAGGACCCTCGGCCTCCTGCCCCTCTCTACTTCCTCCCCCCCGAGTCGTGTCATCAATAGCACCGTTTCCTCTTAGTACCACGTCCTGGTAAACGATTTTGGCGGAACAATACGTTGAACAACCGGTGGCCTAAATCACCGTCAGCAACATGAAGAGTCGTTAAAAACAAGAGTAAGATGACGCCTAATATAACACAACGGACGAGTATTGTTGACGTCATTTATAACTTTCTATTTTATGTGTTTAGTAAAATCACATCAGATGAGACAATAGACTATTAGAGAGTCCCTGTCGAGGTTAGGTTAGGTCCTCCGTGCACGTGTGAGGTCCTCCGTGTATATGTGAGGTCCTCCGTGTATATGTGAGGTCCTCCGTGTATATGTGAGGTCCTCCGTGTATATGTGAGGTGAGGTCCTCCGTGTAAATGTGAGGTCCTCTGTGTAAATGTGAGGTCCTCCGTGTACGTGTGAGGTCCTCCGTGTATATGTGAGGTCCTCCGTGTATATGTGAGGTCCTCCGTGTATATGTGAGGTCCTCCGTGTATATGTGAGGTCCTCCGTGTAAATGTGAGGTCCTCCGTGTACGTGTGAGGTCCTCCGTGTATATGTGAGGTCCTCCGTGTATATGTGAGGTCCTCCGTGTATATGTGAGGTTCCTGTGTACATGTGAGGTCCTCCTTGTATATGTGAGGTTCCTGTGTACGTGTGTCGTCCTCCGTGTATAAGTGAGTGCCTGAGTTGCCATGTACATAGTATAGTAGAAGAATCCGAGAAAAATAGATTTGAGGACGCTGGTCAACACACACACACTTTCGTCAATATCCCTCTGGTGGTCTCCACCAGTACTAACATTATCACCTAATCCAAGTTAGTCATACAGTAAATCCCTCACTACAGTCACGTTAACACTCTTAATACCGACAAAATCTACTAATTAGTTTGTAGTTTGAGTAGAAAATGTTAGAAGGTAGACAAATAGAGAGAGAGACAACCAGTTTACCCCAGATAACTTGTTTACTAAGTACTTGATGACGGACACTGACTCCTGGTAACAGCAGCATCACGTGGTTCACCGTTGGTGGGTGTTAAGCGTGGTGCTAATCATAGTAGTGTGGGATAACGTTATTACCTCCCTGACAGTGACCTCCAGAGCAAGCGGAGGAACAGGACTCGTTATAAACTGTGAGATAGAAAGTTATTACTGAGATATACCTTTAACATATCCATAATGGTTTAATTGTACAGGACTTTGTTTCTATCAAAAGTTTATCATCTTGAGGGGTACAGCTACCACCACCCACCTCGCCTCAACACCCACCCATCACCTCAATACCCACCATCGCCCCCCCCCCATCCCCAGGGTCGTCCCACACCACCAGTACCCCAGAACATTTTTTTTCTCCCGCAGGTGTCACCCTCCTCCGTGTATCCATAATGGATTAACCTGCTGAGATTTACATCAGTTCAACTCCCAGGGTTAACAATTACGTGTGACAATGTACATACCGATGTCATAAGAGGTTTGAGATGACATGACTATTACTACTACAGGACATTCCACACACATAAACTTAACCCATTACTAAGACTTCCTATTGTTAGCCGGGGTTTTAAAATCCATAATAAAGTCGTGCTCGTAGGTCCTCCCTTATGAGATGATGTTGTTGAGAGTTTCTAGGAGGAGGAAGCACAAATATTAACAGAAACTCTAACACGAACACATACAGGGTACACACCACACAAACCTCCCACAAACACCCCCACACACCACACAAACATCCCCATAAACACACACAAAGAGGTTCCCAACTACACATTCATTCACAATACCTCACCTCAGTACACCTTGCATACCAACCTACTGTACCTACCACCACTTCCCTGGGATCGTTCATACACACACACACGTACAGGGAACAGCACCACTATATACAACGACCTTCTGGCATTCTTCAAGCTTTAGTTTATTGTGACAGTTATTTTTAGATAATTGTAATATAATAACCGTTGTTTTTAGTATTACATTGTTAGTAGATTAAAATATTTGTGTTTACTATAATATTAATTGACACTGTATATAACTATTACTCTTGATAAAATCGCACGGAAGACAATTGACCCTGTGTTGATATAATTAGGTCATTACAGGTAATTATGACAATAGTACAAATTCGTCTCCTCATGTAAACGATTGATCGCAGTAATTTGTTGGTAGTTAACCTAAGATAATTACCCTATTATTTAACGTAGTTGCGTCAGAAATAATTGTATGATAGTTTAATGTGATCCTAAGTACCGCTGAGGTGAAGTGGCTGAACGTCAACACAAGAGACACAACCAGAAGATATTTCGCTCCTGGGTGATGTTGTCAACGTAGTAAAACCTGCCTATAACGGACTATATCAGAGAAGGAATACCGTCAACAGAGAGTCCGTTAAATATGAAACCTCCATATAACGGGCTGTGTGCCTTGAGTCGTACAAATATCAAGTGTTTCTGTTTATGGTAAATCTCAGTGCCCACTCATGACAACAACTGCTGATTCACACCACCACCTTGCACATCACAACTGATAAAACAATAAGTCTTTCTCATCACCATGTAAGGTAGGTGTGGTAACGACCTTGTACACTACACCACACTACCACACTACACTACACTATTACATCCATTACATTACAATACACACCAAACTGCACTACACCCACCACATCACACTACACTACTACGCCCACTACACTACACACACTACTATACACTATACACTACACCCACTACACTACAGGTGACGTTAACATGTGTCAGATAATCTACATAAAACAGCAACAAGAGATTAGAAACACTTAATGAATACGAAGGTGACAGACAGCCTTGGGTCACTGTCTATCTATGTCTGTCAGTCTATCTATAGGGAACAGCTAAAACTCGAGTACTATTATAGGTGTATTGTTCAAGCTACTTAGGTATACATTACACCCCCCCCCCCAACACACACACACTTTCAAGCACCATGACGTCTCCCCTTGTACATAAAAGAGATATGACTTTTATATATATATTTCCGAATTCCGTGTTACTCCTCAAGATAAGAGCCTGTAGTCAAGTCCTCATGATAACTGCACAGGGGGCCAGGTGGAGCCTTCAACAGCGTATTTCTGCTGCGTGAGTCACAACGGCATCTTTGTTTCCTGGTTCTGAACGTGAGGTAGTTCCTGAAGGTGCCAGAGGAAGAGTGACAAGGACTCGTTCATTCGTTCATACTGTTCTTGAACGTAAAAGAAATTCCTGAACGTACCAACAACGGGATGAACAAAGGGTTTAAGAGGAAACACTAAAACGAAAACAAGACGGAGATGAAGGGGAGACTAAACTATCCCTGAGGCACGACCCCAGGTATTTCCTACAGGTGTTCTCAATAATATATAATGAGAAGAAGAAAAGAGGAGGGCATTCTTTTAGAAGGTTTGATGTGACTCCAGGGCGTGAAGACTAATATTAGATCAAGTATAATAAAGTCGAATTTATTATCATACTTCACAGATCATTCTATTATATCATACATATCCGGGTGTACATGTGTTGGAAATGTATAAGGAAGAATGTTACCAGTGTATACATGTATTCTAAATGTATAAGGAAGAATGTTACCAGAATATACATGAGGTCTAAACTTGTGACGTGGTTTAGAAAGTGGTTAAAATTGGTTCTGGAATTTAAGGAAGATTTTGGTTAATTGTAGGAAGAGGAGGAGGAGGAGTTAGAAGAAGAAGAAGAGTGGATGGAAGACAAAAGATAGACAAGGAGGAGGAAGGAGGAAGACGCCAGAGAGATAAAACAGGAAGAGGACGAAAGAAAGAAATGGACGGAGAAAGGTGAATGAGAGAAAACAAGAGAAAGGAAGACGAAAGAGAAAGCAGGAGGAGAAGGAGGAAGAATATAAAAGATAGATAACTTAAGGGTGAGGAGGTGGATGAGGAAGATGAAAGAAAGAGAACAGGATGTGAGAGAAAAAGACGCTGAAACAAGAGAGAGAGAGAAACAAGAAAGAGAGAGAGAGAGAGGGGGGGGGGGGAGACCTATCATCCACATCAAAACAGCTCAGGTACAGAATTAAGTGACTATCAATCCGTCATCTCAGATCAGGTAGTCACTTGAGCTAGAGGTGATCACGTGAAGATTAGGCACCCCAGCTTATATCACCTTAACGTTACCTGGGAGGGCTAGGTTATGTGTGGTTATGTCAGGTTAGTTTGACTAGGTTAAGTTAGATTAAGCTTGGCTAGGTTAAGTTAGGTTAGGGTGGTTAATTTTAAGGTGAAATAACTTCGAGGTGATTCTGGGGAGACTTGGGTAGGTCAGGTGAGCCCTTAAGGGGGAAGTTAAGTAGTTCAGGTGAGCACTTGACACTCCTTAAATTAATCGCCAGGTAAATGGATTCCCAGAAAGATTCGTTCAAGAGTTTCGTTTGTTGTTGTTGTTGTTGTTTTATGGTAATTTGGGGACTTAACGAGGTGGGGAGTGTGTTATTTACCCCAGTCTCAGTACGGTGTTGACGCCATTTTTAATTATTTTTGTTAAGGAGATGCATTTTGTTCACCGTGTTCACTTTAAAGGGGTCAGTTAGAAGTTGTTTTTTAACTAATAGAAGCGCCCTTTATTTACGTCAATATGAGGTGTTCTTGTAAAAGTCAGAAATGTTATTGGAGGAGTCACTGGGCCAGACATACACCTACACTGGGGCAGACATACACCTACACTGGGGCAGACATACACCTACACTGGGCCAGACATACACCTACACTGGGCCAGACATACACCTACACTGGGGCAGACATACACCTACACTGGGCCAGACATACACCTACACTGGGCCAGACATACACCTTCACAGGGACAGACATACACCTTCACAGGGACAGACATACACCTACACTGGGCCAGACATACACCTACACTGGGCCAGACATACACCTTCACAGGGACAGACATACACACAAACAAGTTCACATCGTATTACCGAAAATTAAAGTTGTTTGGTTGAGTTTAAGGATCTAAACTACAGCCCTGTCTGCCATTACTAGTGAGATGGCCTTGGTGTTACTATTTACCGTGTGTGTGTGTGTGTGTGTGTGTGTGTGTGTGTGTGATCATATTTATTCACCGGGAACACTGTACCTGTATGTCAACACACACATACACACACTGGCGAGAATATCCAATCAGGCGACGAACATCTCCCACGCACACAGCTAAAGGTCGAATGTGCTCCAGTACTAATAAGACCCAAGTAACCTAACCTAACCTAACCACACCATTAGAGCCGAGGCTTACTTTAGGAATGTATCCCAATCTTAATGGTTAACTTAGGTCGGGGGCCTGTTACAACTGGGGCCTACTACGATTGGACTTGTTGGGACTGGAGTCTACTTGGGCTGAGACATACTAATTTTAGGGTCTCAGGGGACTGGGGTCCATTTGCCCAGTCACCCGCGCACTCCACGCCTGGCCATGTTGGCTGGAAGACATGATGGAGAAAAATCAAGTCTACCTTTTCTTCTTGAAGTAGACAGCCATCTTACACGAGAACCGCCTCAATCACTGTCTACATAAACACACATACACACACGTAAACAAGACATACATACATCTATAAGGATAACGATGATACATCTGCCATATATTTGTTTACTTCACGACTTTTTCAACCACGTCTTCGCTCCGTAACTCCGAGCTTCCTGAACTTGGAAGAAACCCTATCAATGGGGTCCCAGTTTGAACGGGCCCCTAAAGTGACCTGGGGCCTATTTAAGAGGGAAGCCCACTCAGGATTGGGCCCCAGTTCTAATGATTAGTTGGGGACAAATTAGAACCAGGGCCGCGTATTTAACCAGGCAGGCACCTATCCTCCATTCATACATCCGCCATCATGTGAGGACTCAAGATAAACACACCTGACACGTGTAAACCCAAAGAGAGGGTCGTGTCTACCCTCCTCGTGTTGCCATTCTGGACTTTGGACACACAGGAATTAAGGGTCACTCTAACCTACACACTACTCACCCAATGTTTACGTCATCCTGGACTTCCACACCTGCAAGAGGTCCGTTGAAGTCATATATTTAATGGCTGACTTATCACGTGTGTACTCTTGTTGGGGAAGCCAGATGTGTGATGACTATATGAAACAATAACAGCGGCCGCGGTGTTAACCTTGCCAGCCAGGTTCCATGCAATGCGCTTATCTGTATATCCTGTAATTCACTCTGTTTTAACACCAAGATCTTGTGTTCATCTTAATACCACTATCTGGAGGTGCTGGAGGCCAACACACATGACAGCAACAGTAGAGTGGTCGTAGAAATACGTTATGTATCCACAATTAAGTTTCCTTTCAGAGTCAAGGGCAGACAGGTGGCGGGGTTACCAACTCGTGGGATAACCTGGTGCAAGCGACCTGTTGCGGCTGCACCTCGCCGCCTCCTCCTCTCCTCCTGCTGCTGCTGCACACCACACGCCCTACTATCACCACTAACACCACCACAACACCACCACGGGGTTGTTGACTGAACGCATGGCGGAAATTCCTGTTAGTAAGAGGCGTGTTGAGTGCCCCGTGCAGCACCCGGATCTCCTTGAATGAAGTTTACACACACTGTGTTGCTGCTCAACGTATCCTGGGTCGTGTGCCCGACACTGGCGAACCTGAGAACCACTTTTTGTTGTTATCCAGGACGGCAATAATCACTAATCAAGTTCACCAACGCCTCATGTAACACACTTCACTTATTTTCCTCATTAAACTTATAAATATATTTGACTCATCCCCTTCGCTAGAATTTCACTCGGCCACTTATCACAACACCGCCGGGTCGGTCAATTACTTCTTTTCTCTCTATTAATTATGTTTTACCTGTATACTTTTTCTCTATACCGCCACAAGAGCACTGCGTCAGGCCTGACAAAGCAGCAGCGTGTTTACCTACGTGCGCATCCCGCGCGTCACTTGAACACAGGTAACGCAAGAGGCCCCACACAACACACTACCACCCACCAACGCCGCCGTCTCACTGACTCACTTAACGTTCTGTGTGAGCCGGGAGCCTCGACCAGGTGAGGCAGGGGAGAGGTGAGGTGGGAGGAGTGGGGCGGGCGAGGGGGGGGGGGAGGGGGGTTAAGAGAGGTAAAGGGAGAGGGGAAGGGGTGGGGGGAGGGAGGAAGGTGCGAGCGATAAGAGGTATTCGTATGAGGGCAGATAAGTGGGTTAAGTGATAAGTTATATATTATCGTACCTGTGATAAAGCACGAGGTGTTGTTAATCACGAATACCTGTTGGGGTACAGTGACACTGACCATCACCACAATAACCAGCCGCCATCAACAATAAACTAACCTGGTGGATTTTATTTAGCTTATCATCTTAATATTATAAAAAAAAACTCAAGTAAACAAATCAAATCTTAAGTTACAGGAAAACCTCTCATGATTCTAGAGCAACAATCACAGGGAAGAGGAGGCTCAGTGAGGGCTGCGACCATCTAAGTTACACAGTTAGTTTAGGGAGACCTGCTGTGGCCCACCCTCATCTCGCCCTCCCTCATGCCTAAACTGTTACGGGAGAAACTAAAATAAACCATAAGAGCCTGAAAGTGGGAGGTAATCAAGTCTGCTACGTTACATCGTCGTCACTCGCTTTTCTCTTCCCGGGGACCTCTGTGGCCTTTGGCTTTTAATTTGTGTTTTTTTGTTTGTCATGGCTGGGAGTGATCTGACCTGCGGTTCTCCTCATTTCCACCCAGAGCTGCTATTTGATTCTTTCTCCCCCGCAAGACACGGCACCAGCCACGATGAACGAGGAACTACGGCGTGTTGACAGGTGGTAATCGTCCCTCTCTCACACACTCGCCCAAACAACAAGACGACATTCTCGACACCGCCGCCTCTGGCCTCTTAACTCCGCCAACCTCCCCGAACTAGTTTTCATTTTACGAAATTAATTTCTTAATTGCGACATTTATTATTCGCTAATGACATAAACGCCCCCTTCCCTCTCAAGACAGGCCACGTGAACCTGTCCGACCCTGAACATGGTGGAGGGAGACAGACAGACAGAGAGAGAGAGAGAGGGGGGGAGGGGGGGGAGGGATCAACACCACCTTCCCACAAAATCAGACAGCAGAAACTCATTGACATGAAGCTCCACGTTGACTGGTGTCTCCACAAGATACACCGGAAACACTCACAACCTTACTCCTCACACGCCCTCCTCCTTCCCTCTGTTTCTCTCACACCATCCACCCAGGTCTTCCTCCTCCTCTCCCTCACACCATTATCACCCCCCCCCCCCCCCAGACACACACCTCACCGGCTAGCTGGGGCCCCTGGGGCTAGGGTGACGAGCTCTGAGATTAAACTGGGACCTGGAGGCAAGGCTGGGAGCTCTTGATAGATAGGTAGACACACCCGGGGAACTAAGGGGCGCGCCTACACACACACACACTGTGGCCTCATTCATCAATCTCAAGACAATCGTCGTTCAAAAAACATTAACCTTGCATATAACATCTAATAAATAAGTAGGAGCTAAATAACTAAATAAAATTAAGTTCTTGGCTTCGTAAATACACCCAGATATGTCTCCATCGATAAATATGTTGTGCTACGTGAAGGTACAGTAGTTACAACTAATATAAACGACAGGTACAGTAACTCCGATTAACAAGAAATATAGGTACATTAATTCTACCTATAGTTACTAGTATAGAGACCAGGTATAGTAATTCCAATTAGTGTGAAAATACAGGTAGAATTCTCGGGCTACTTGACAATATCTGGCATGGGTGTTTCGTCCCTAACCTAACCTAACATAATCACCAGAAGTGAGACCCGTTAGAACTGGGTCCTGACCTTGATGGCTCTACCAGTCAAGAATAATACAAACGCAACAAGATCCTCCTTTCTGACCTACCATAACAAGCCTATGACCTGATGTAAACAAAGAGACTCAAGCATGGGTCACCAACAGCTGATTTATGACCACAGGTAAATAGGGTCACAAATAGGGTCAATGTGGGTATTTTTCACCAGAAATTGTTTCAATTTACTGATACATCCTCCTAACGATTCTATTATGTTCCTATTCTTAGACTGATTCTCCATTCCCATTTCTCACATAACATTACATACTTATCAATCAATTTCAGCTGTTTTAATACTACAAACGTTTAAACATCTATAATATTCAACTCTCAAGACTACATCAACATTGTAAAACACGTACGGTATTCCTTTATGTAAACTGAAGATGTATAATTATTGTAATATAATTCATATCAAATCCTCTATCACAAATATATTATCCCAAACATTGAAAAACATCAGCTATAATATTGTACTATTTTGTAGTTGCTGTAATGAAGTAATATTTTATAGTTATGATTACATGAACTGTTTCTATCAGTCAATGGTGTTTGTGATTATCGCTGTAATGTGTACCTATTATTCCTTCATACAGTAGTTGTTTACTTGTTTACTGTATGTCTGGGTGTTGGTGTTGTCATTGTTACTGTTTTTTTTATTACTGTTCACTTGATTGTTTTATCTTTATTATTATCATCACCATCATAATTACCATTGTTACGGGCTATTATTATTACATGTAGTAGCAGGTCAAAAGTGTAACCCACAGCGACTGTCACGGTATTGTGACACAATCTATTGTTCCAACAGCAACAGTATAACGGTGTGTGTATATATACAACAGCATATACACATATATTTGTGCATCCAGGATATGCAGTGTGTGTGTGTGTGTGTGTGTGTGCGTGTGTTTGTGCAATATTTGTACAGTATGTATATTTGTGCGTATCCTTGCAGGTGTGCTTATATGTACAAGCGTGCAGTAGGGTGGTCCAAATTATAGGGTGAAAATTTTAAAGTTGTGTGAACCAAGCGCGCACACGGTGCCCTCGTTGCACTTCAGGATGTTTAGGAGTCCCGCAAAACGTTTAGTTATTTTAGTCTCATAAAAATTCTAACAAACAGCCAATTTCCTTCTTGGGTAAAATTCCAGAGGGAGGTGTGAAGATCAGGGCACCTGGAGCCTTCCACCAAGCCAGATGGATGGCAAAGGCCATTTATGACCTGAAGATCTTCCTCTTCAGAGAGCAGTTCACCCTCACTGCTGACGAAATGCGTGCGGTGCGGAATCTCAGCCTCTTCATTTCTCTGTTCTACACCAGGGACTGGCATCAAGCAACGATCGCATCATACGCCCCCCAAAATGACTTGGATTTCGTGAAGGATCTTGAGAGCGGAATTCCGAATCGTCAGCTGGCGAACACTGCCCTCACAGCCTTCAAACGCCAGGAATTGACCAGTCTTGCATTCTTCAATGACCGGATTGGAGAAGAGGAGAAAGTTGCAATGGTGGAAAATCTCTAGAAGAGAGAGCGGAAGGGACTGAAGAGACCTGACGGCAAGAGATTCTCTCCTCAAACACCGCTTCCTGACTTCGTGACTGCCAAGACCAAGAACATCTTTGTCCTCATTCTCCCGAATGGTCGTCGGGAGTCGGAGTCCTTCCACGCCAAGCCACCTTCTTGTTGGAACGAAGATAAAACCTACTAACAATTCATGGCCTCCGTCGCTTCACTGAAGGTTGTGAACGACAGCGCCGAAAAGGGTATTGCTCTGATCACACAATTCAACTCATCCATCACCATGGATGAGACCCAGAAACAGTACCTCCTGAAAGTTGTAGCTCAGCCCAGGAAGGATGTGCCCTCCATGTCAAAAGCTGTCTTCCTGAAATAAACTTACAATCTACAGACAACGAAGCCTTTCCCTTTCCATGAGCTTATTTGAGATAACTGTGTAATTTTTTGTGGTGAACGGGAAGTTGAAGTTTTGCGGGACCCCTGACTATTGAGATAAGGAACTGAAATTTTGCCTGACGACATGTTTGGGGTAAAGGTATTAGGGCGACATGTGTCTAAATTATAATTCCAACTTGTATTTTTTGGACCACCCTAGTGTGCATCCGTGTAAATATTTCAGCGCGCGCGTGTGTGTTTGGTCTGTGCGTGGGTGTGTTTCCCTGGACACTCAGCCACTCGTAGTATGATTGCAAATCCTGGTCTGAGCCTGCATGAACTTGTACATGTGGGAGTGTTGGCACGCTAGTGTGTGTGTGTGTGTGTTGGCGTCACTAACTTGGGCATGCAGACAGCCCTGGTCAGTGCAGGTGGGCGTGAGGTGGGATTAAGCGCAGGAGGAGGGGGGAGGAGTGTACATGGGTGTGGCAGTTGGCAGCGTTAACACAGTGGCTGCCGTGCTTTCTGTTCACTTTAAATAACACCAGCTTGTACACACGTCCTTCCTTCATCAGTTATCATGCTACATCATCACAGAAACATGTACAGGTCTAGGTACAATACATTACAATATGATAAAATATAAACACAGGGTAAAAGTACAGCATTACGTCACACCATCTCACCGCTGTACTTCTACTACGCAAGACAGCAAACACAACAACATAATGATGAAACTCTACTCGTCATTGTTCCAGTACGACACCTACTTGTCACCAGGTGGCGGCACAACAAGTACAGTAAACACACTTGGATCTCATGGAGACTTCGACGCTCGCATAGAAAATGAGATTCTATCATCTTACCAACAGTAGCTCCTATCCAGTGCTAACCTAACACGAAACAAATAATATAACAAGAAAATACAAGTTGTTACCTCAGAAACAAGGAAACCAAATCGGGTTTGTTTGTCAAGATCAAATTAACACCGCCATAGTTTGTTTAAATAACACGGCGATTATATCTGGCGGTGTGAGACGGACGGACGGACAACCACCACCACCGACTGTCAATAAGTGTTGAACCTCCAAACACAGTAAATCAATACCTGTTCCTGTGAATTTCTCCAGCGGGATCCAGTTCTGGGTGAGGATTCAGGCCGAGTCAGGTTACCCCGCCAGTGACCTTGTGTCCCAACCTCGTCCAGGGCGTTGACCCGCTCAAAACACCCCCCACCCTTTCTCTTCCCCCCCCCACCCTTACTCTTGTCCCCCCCCCCTCCTCCGCCTCTATTCTTCCCCACCCTTAGTACCACCTCCTGCTGACCCACCACTACTACCATTACCATATGACCAACACACATTGACCACCCCTATAACAATATCCATCATCATCACCCACCACCACCACCATAACTATCATCACCCACCACCATTATTCATCACCAACACCCCCCACTACCACCAACACCTTCACCCATCACCACCACCACAATAACAACACTCCATGAATCTCCAGTGACCCTGTTTGTTGGTGTTGTGAAGATAGTGACCCCTCGCCCCGCTTAATAAGGCAATGTACTCAATAAAACGTGTTCTTATTTAGGACCTTATTACACCGCGTTCACTCTAAATAAACTTGTACACTCGCTTTTAGTGCTACCTGACCTTCACTCACTCCAAGTTCAATGTTCGTTCACTCCAAGTTCCCACTAATGATACACTGCTAGAGTCCGAGTGGGCCCCAGTCCTATTAGGCCCCGAAGAGAATAAATCAAACCTGCTGCAAAGTAGGATTGGGGCCTGTTAGGAATGGGCCCCAATCCTAATGGTTAATTGGGGTAGGTTGGGGCCTATTAGGACTGGGGCCTATTTTACCCAGTCACCAAGATGAAAGAAGAATGAGGGAATGAAGGATGATGATGAATGGTGAGAAGAGGAGGTTGAGAAGAATGAAGGAGGGACAGAATGAGGGAGAAAAGAGAAGGAGAATGATGAAAGTGGAGAGGAGGAGAATGAAGGCGGAAGAGGCGGATAAAGAGGAAAAGAAAATGGGGACGAGGAGAGGGGAAAAATTGAAACGGGAAAAGGAAAAGAAGAGTGGGGAGGAGGAAGAAGGGTGAAGGATATGGAGGAGAATGAGGGCGAGGTAGAGGAGGTGAAGAAGAAGAATGAGGGAGAGGGGAGAGGAAATAATGGGGGAAGAAGAGGTAAAGGAGGAAGAGGAAATAAAGTGGGGAGAGGAGGTAAAGGATGAAGAGAAAGAGAGAAAATAACATGTCAACAAAGGTGTAATATAAGACATAGGACAGACAGACAGACAACAGACAGACAGACAGACAGACGGGGATAAATTAATATAAGAACAATTAAGTGCTGAGTAAGGAATAAGGTTCAAGACTCACGTGGTGTCCTTCTGCAGGATGGAGGCGAGGGAGAGGGCGTTCATCCACTGCGCCATCTGGTCCTTGGTCTCGGCGGCGAAGTAGTAGGTGCGCATGTTCTGGTGCTCGGCCTTGAACGCATGCTTGCGGTACACCCGGTCCTCGGAGTCTACGGGGCTGATCTTGAACGATGGCAGCGGCAGCGAGCCCAACACCTTGTCCTCCTCCGGCCCTGCAACCACAAGTAAACACAGTCAAGGTAAGTCAGGCAACACGGTCATAACAAACCTATCTCAGTGACCCAGATCCTCTACTGCAGGAAAGAGTATTGTATTACGGTCAAGGTGAGTAACATCTAGTTAATTTAGTGTCACACCTGAGTTGAGTAACATCAAGGTATAAACACAAAACATCCAGTGGAAAAATACATCAGAAAATCATTTATAAACAACCTGGCTATCGTAGGTCGTGTGTGTGTGTGTGTGTGTGTGTGTAGTACTGTACATTAGAGGCGTATGTACAATTTAAGGTATGTATACATTGGACAAATAATGTATTCACGAGACAAATAAGGTATACATGAGACAATAATGTATACATGAGACACAAATAGTGTACGTAAATTTATCATCAAGTTTGTCCAATCAATAATAAGTTTGTTCACTCTTATACTGTTTCTCTTAACGCGTATCTTCATTTATGCATTATTCCTTCCTTCTCCTCCCCACCATGCACCTTCTCCTCCCCCCACCTTACCGAGGAATCCTTCACCACCCCCTCCCCTCCAGCATCATTCCTCAGTGCATGACGTGGTCTTAAATGCCAACCAAACCTGCTTGTGGAACTCTTTGGCAGATGTTTCAATGGTTGCATCACAGCCCCTTAAGAAACGAGAGATTCGTCTGTGGATGCGTGAAGAGGTTACTGATTAATTGGGCCCCCCTAGTCCTGATGGGCCCTAGTCCTGATGGGCCCCTAATCTCGATGTTTTCGTTAGTTTAGGGGTTTATCAGGTTTTAATGTCACCCATGAGGTAGACTTCATACACAAGTTCGGTCTGGTCGCGGGAAGGTTCATACGTGATGGTTTTGTGGTGTGAATAGTGTGAGAGAAGTGTATGATTGGATGTTAAGTACAGGTGACATAAAGGTGAAACTTGATGTATAAAAAACAAGAAAAGTAAAATAAAAGGGAGAACAAGAATAGAGGTAAACAAACAAGACTGTGATATGTTTGACCCTGACCATCAATGACCTGACAATTAATCATCCTGACCTTGAACAATGAAGATAATTACACCAGTTTAATAACTAACTCCCACAGTCCAGCACAGCCATTTATAAGACCTAAGTGAGTCACAGAGGTGTTTACAGGTGTGTAATTTGAAGAGAGACAGGTACAGGTAGATGGGACTGTCACTCACCCGGACGTCCCTTCTTGACCATGTCGTGACTCAGGTGGCCACTTCGCCACCAGGTAGGTCCTCCTCACACTAGTTATTACTCCAACACACACTCCACCTTATCACACTTTCATCATCACCATCACTCGTTTCTTCATCCAATCATTACCTCAATTTTTTTCCATTATTTTGAAGGTAATTATGGATGCACTTCCTCTATTATTCTAAACCACAACAATTATCTATTTTCTGCTCAGATGTATTGAGGTCACACCAATGGGCTATTGACAATTTACCGCTTGTTGACGTTTTCATAATTTAAACTATTTTCATAATAATAAAAAAAAAACACTCGTGGATGTAAAACAGAGCCTCTCTACTCCTCCCCTACACACGCGCCCCCCACGACACCACAACCACTACTAACAGCGACAAGAACCTCGGCAGAAGCGCACACACGCTACCACCGCCTGTCTTTCACTGACCCCATGCCTCTGATACTACCCCCAGCGTGCCCCCGCTGCTCCTCCCTCCCACACACGACACAAGATTGCCTCCTTCCTCTTCACCTCTTAACACCACCACCACCACATCTACCTCCCTGGATCATTGCACCGTCTTCCTAACCCGACACAACAATCAACTACTGTACACAAAAACAGCCTAAAGGAAAAAGGAGGTGTAAACACGAATGAACGAAAGCCAGGGAGGAGCCGGGGGCAAAGTGTGTCACCGCTGGGTCAGTGACGACCTGCATACTTATGCCTCAAAACCCGACCTGCTTACACCCAGGCTCGCTACTACTACTGCTGCTGCTACACCTTCAGCCTCAATTCGCTGGATATGAATTAATTTCAGTCATCAGCCATGAAATATACAGTAATTACTGAAACAATAAAATTAGCAGACGAGAGGCCTGAGAGAACAGGTCTTCCTCTCCGGTTTAGGCAGCATCTAATCCATAAGAACCGTTAGACCGAACGGTGTTGTATAAACAGACGGAGAAACTTCCTCTGTCCGCTGTAGTCATCTCTTACCTCTCCTCTATACACCCCAAGAGAAATGGATCAACACATACATTTGTTTATGTCTCACTGCAAATATAATATAACAAGAGGAAGTTGTGAGAGAGGTTCCTCATACTCCAGTGCCCCAAACCTGGAGCGCGCGACCCCGCCTCTGCCCTCTAGTGAGAGACCCAGGTACTGGAGCCCCGCGTCCCTCCCCACACCAGTACTGAGCCACAGACGCACTGCTGCTAGCTGGTCGTCCTCACACCCAACAAAGACCTCAGGTACATGAAACAAATAAAGACAATTCCTTCTAAACTAGAGTGCCCAATAACACAATGTTATTATGTTAACCAAACGAGCGTCACAACTTGTCGAGCGTCGCTAAGTTCACAAAATTTCACAGTTACATTATCTCCACCATGTAGTGAGGAAGACAAAGGTGAACGTGAGGAGCTGGACAACAGCCTCTGACCAGTACTGCACTAGACCACCGGCTCACTGAGGCTTCTCACCCTCTAGTACACACGGGTGACCTTGACCTTTGACCCTGTAAGTAAAAACAACACTACCCTTCCTTCACCGGAGGAGGAGGTAACAGGGGTCGTTGTCACTGGTAAACACAAGCTCCAGTATCTCGTGGAAGCCATCATGCCAACGTACGTAAGGCAGGAAAATATCTACTTAATAATGTAATAGTTCAACAGTGTAATCATTTAATTTAAAAAGCTTTCACAAGAGTTGGGCAGAGTTATCATAGAATACACACAACTGGCACGTTAAGCCATCAGCTACGGTATACTGACCACAGATATTATGGATCACCTGAAGATTAGACACTCCAGCTTATTTCATTTCACGTAATGATTAAACACCTTCGCACTACCTGGAGGGGTGAGGATAAATTAAGCTACATTATGTTTGGTTAGGTTAGCATTAAGGTATTTAATCACCAGGTGAGATAAGTTAGAGTGCCCAATCTTCAGGTGATCCAATACAATGTCCACACACACACACACACACACACACAACGTGGCAGCTTCAGGAATGTAACACAGGTCAGGTGTAAAAAAATTATCGTCTTTTCCCTGTTGAGAGATTTAACTCTTTAAATACCTGATACAAACTGGTCAGAGCTGGCCAGGCGCATGACGTCACCTTCACCCATAACTAATCTCTGTGATGAACACCTTGAGAGTGATCACTCCAACTTATTTTATCTGACGATTAAACACCCGAAAATCTAACCTAATCTAACTCAATTCTAACCAAATCTAACCTAATCTAACTTACCTCAAACCTAATCTAGCCTAACCTAAACTAACATAATCTAACTTAACTCTAATCTAATCTAGGCTAACCTAAGCCCCAGGGAATTTAATCATGAGATGAGAGAGAGAGAGAGAGAGAGAGAGAGAGAGAGAGAGAGAGAGAGAGAGAGAGAGGTGAGGTAAACTAACAGAGGAGAACGACACAAGACAAGTGTAGAGAATGACACGAAAGAATTTGAAGACAAGTAGAAAATATTAATCTTACATACATACATATATATATAGATATAAGCTCATGAGATGACCCACACAAGCACCGGCAACTCACGCAACAATCAGTGCTACACCCTGACTGTCACACCGGGGCTTAAATAACTAACTAATGGCCAGCAGACAAGGCGGAAACCGTGAACAATCGCCAACTGGGAATACGATGCCTCGCTTAAATACGATCACTTTAGAGGATTAACTGACGTGCACACAGGGGTCACAGGACTTGAATCCTTCCTGCAGGAGACCAGAAGGATTGAAGCTCAACTACACCGCCACACAAAAGATCTTGACCAATGCGGGTTCTCCTGTTTATTAAATGCTGGCGATTACCGCGTTCTAACTGCCAATGAAAACGTGTCCTTTTGCCTCCGTGTGGGGTCGAGTTAGGCGCCAAGGTTCACAGGGGTGGGGGGAGGGGTAGTCTTTATGTGAGTGGTCGTGAGTCTAAGATAATAAATAAGCTAACTTTAAAGACTTTCACTCAGGATTCGAAGAATGTCGTGGCTTTTAAAAGGGAAGATGGCTGTTCTGTTATCGCAGTTACGATCACGCCTTCTGCCGTATCTTCCATTGTAGATTTTCGTTCATTTTCATCGTTCGTTTTGAGGCGATTTTTTTTATTATTACACAAATCATTTACAAACACTTTTCAAAAAAGACAAATTAAAATAATATTACTCACAATATTTAGAGGAAAACGAGTTACTATTAGCCAGAACTTAACAATCATCTACGTAAAAATAAAATGCACTCGTTGACTCGATGGTAAATCCCTAACAGTCAACTGTCCACCGCGGGCAATAAAAGAAAACGGTAAAGCATCCGACGTCCCGATAAGGGGAAACTACAGCATTTACCACCCATATTTGGCGTTCCCTTACACATTTATCCGCCCATTTGATTGTATCCTTTAACGTATATAGGGAGACTCTTCTTCCAACTCTGATTAAAATTGATGGTTTCATCCACAACAGATTACGTAAACTGTGGCTGTGGCTTGTAGGAGAGACGCACCCAAGGAGAAGTTCAGATAAAAAAAAATATTATAAGGTCTTGGATACTCGGAATTGTAATCCTGTATCAGAGAAAATACCAAAGGGGTTAGAGTCAGTTCTCACACCCGTGTATCTTACGTTGATTGTTTTCATGGCTAAATTAGCTATAGTGTAAATGCTAACATATCGCTATAGTAGACATTTGTTAACCTGTAAATTTATCTATATACTAAAGGCTTCAATGAGCAGGTTTAATAAGCATAACAAATATATGTGGTAACTGTAAGAGCTTATTATAATGTATATATTACCTATCAGAACAATCTTAACCATCAGAGAAAAGTTCCATCAGAACTACCACCACTCACACTACAGGGCACACACTGGTGTTGGACAACCACTACTACTGTCTTTTTATACCAGCTATATAGGTCGAAAAGCATCGGGCTGTCCCGGCTTCGGTATTGGTACAACGATACTGTTGGTCCATGATGAGGGTAGTCGGCCCTCGGCATGACTCATATTGTACAATGCCAATAATGGATCGCCCGGCACACGCCTTAGTAGTCTAACGATATTGTAGGTGACTCCGTCCTCTCCAGGGGCAGTAAACCTACCCCTGGCGAGGGCGGCGTCAAGCTCCCACTCAGTATATGGAACATCACACTCATCGTGCTGTTTGCCCAACATAAAGTTAATGAGATTACTTCTCTCTACAGACTTCGCATCAAGGAGTCCCCGAGTCCTAGTTGGTAACATGTCATAGCTAGAGACATGAGCCCACTTTGATATAAGTTCATTCGAGTTTTGCAGCGAGTCTTTGTTTATGTCTCACAAGGCTTTGCTACGAGGTGGGTATACTAATTCAGTTTGTTGACATATTTTTCCCTTACATTTGACTAAGTTCATTCACGTGTTCCTGGACTGCAGCAAAGATGTTTGTAACCCCTACCATCATAACACTGCTGTAGCTTGTTGACCACGTTTCCTCCCCGTTTTGGTGCAGACATTGTTAACGAAGAAAGCATAAGTCTTAGCTACTAGATGGTCATTAAATTTTTGGTAATTGTCAGTCTTGTAATCCTTGTATCAATGTAGTAGTAGTAGTAGTAGTAGTAGTAGTAGTAGTAGTAGTTGTGTGTGTGTAGGGCGGGGAGGGTGGGAGGTCTTGGCAGGGTTAGGGGTGTGCCTGGGGCTGGGAGGGAGGGAGGGAGCTAGCTGGCAACACTGGGGTCGCCCACAGTAACAACATTCCCGACCAATCTTGCAAGACCTCACTGTTACCAACTCTGGAGCACCACATTTTTTTGGGGACCATTTCCTCACATTACTCCTCTGACCTGACGACAATAATTATCCCTTCCTCACCACCAAACACCTCAACAATAACCTAAGCGAGGACAATAGTTAAAGAACTTCAAGGTGGAGGACAACAAGGAAAAGCTACAAGACAGAGGGACGCGAAAATGACTTGAGGAGCCAATAGGTGCCCGTGGGATAATGTAACAGGTACACGCACAACCCGGGTACGGCAACACTATCGCACCCATAACACACTCTTACCCCCGAGTGTGTGTGGTGGGGGAGGACGAAGGGGGAGGAAGAGGGAGGGAGGGAGGAATAGGAGGTGACGGAGTAAGAGGAGGACGGGGAATGCGTTAATGGGTTTAGAGAGAAGGTGGAGCTCGGGAAAGCCACCAAGGGAGGAGGGGAGGGAAGGAGTCAAGTGGGAGGAGTAATGGGGTAGGAAAAGGGATGGGGGTCGTTGGGAGGACAAAGGTGTGGTGGGGATGAGAGGGATGGTCCAGAGACGAGGAGAGAGTGGGTAGAGAGTGGAGGGAGTGGGAAGAGTGTGGAGGGAGTAAGGAGAGAGTGGAGGGAGTGTGCTAGTCAGGGATGAGAAGGGATTAAAGGAGGGCACTGGGAGGAGGTAACTCAGGCAAGACAATCTGGGGAGGAAAGTGATCGTGGGGAGACAAAGGAGGAAACAGAGATTGGGGAGAAAGGGAGGGGGCGGAAGGCTAGGGAGGGAGGGAGGCAGGGATGAGAGGGGGAAGTTAATATCTACATAAATTTTCCATTCATGTCCTTCAGAATTATTTCCAATCTTTAAGAGAAAACGTATGAGAATCCCCAATACGTTTTCTATGAGGTGAGAAAGTGTTGTTGGGTGTATATGGTAGACGACACAGGATGATCACTGGTGGGTGTAGCGAGGCAGGTGACACTCGTAATACACAACCCACACTATACACACAAACCTAACAACACTAATAATAATAATAATAATAATAATAATAATAACAATAATAATAATAATAATAATAATAATAATAATAATAACAATAATAATAATAATAATAATAATAATAATAATAATAATAACAATAATAATAATAATAATAATAACAATAATAATAATAATAATAATAATAATAATAACAATAATAACAATAATAATAATAATAATAATAACAATAATAATAATAATAATAATAATAATAATAATAATAATAATAATAATAATAATAATAATAATAACAATAATAATAATAATAATAACAATAATAATAATAATAATAATAATAATAATAATAACAATAATAATTCTTTATAAAGACGGTGATGATATTTTTACTATTTCAATATACAGAAATTATTACAAACAAATATATAATAATCGTAACTTTGCTGGCATTATTATTTCACAAGACAAATTAAATATAATATTAGGATTAAGTGTATTCTGACTCGGATTAAATTATATGGTTTCCCCGACAATAATTACGTCATTATAGTATATTGTAATAATAACAGTAGTCAGGTCATAACAACAGGAAATAAATTGGGCCAAAATACACTCGTCCGACGTTATGAAAGACGGTGTGATAAATTTAGTTATTTTTCGTTTGAAGTCTTAGTGTTAATTTTTGGTCTGGACTTTGCTAATTGTGTCATTTCGTCACGTCCCACAACTATAAATAATTAACGTTATATTAATCACAGTCATAGTAAATACTCAAACAAAGTATAGAATTACGTCTAAGTATGCCAAAAAACACACTTTGAAAACATCCTTAGTATTACCAACAACTTATTCATTCTCATACAAAAATATACAAAACATTTTACAATATTAATGAAGATTCCACAAGGTATATAATTCGTACAATATAAAAAAGTAACTGAACCCGAAGCCAGAGTCAGTTAGTATGTTCGGACACCATAGATGAACAAAAGAGGGCGTCACCACTACAGTCAACCTTTGTGGGAATATCGAAGTTTTTCTACCTCATCCCTCTAGTAATTATTCCCTTTATGGACAACATATTAAACTTACTTATTAACTGTCAACCTTTACTGTAATTCAGCCATCTGGGCCGCATTTAGCCAGGAATGTTGTAGAGAAACGCCTACTCCCTTACTGTTGCGGCGGGGAACTGGTACCACTCGATTACACTATTTATAATTCAATTTAAGAAAAGAAACAAATAAAATAAAATACCACAGTTCATAATTTTAACGCTATGAATAGTTATTTAGATAGTTCTCACGTATAATTATAACCGACGAAATTATTGGATTAAATTCGCTACTTTGTGAACGATAAGTTTATAATTAAGTGGAGGAATAACTTTAATAAAAATAATAATAATAATAATAATAATAATAATAATAAAATAATTATGTCCCTGAGATTATTATAATGATAAGGATGATGACTAAAATTATGACAAAGAAAGTAACGGTACAGAAGATAATAATGAACAAAAATAATGAAGATGAAGAGGACAAACAAAACAAGAACAGCTAAAAGAACATCACCACCATAACAACACCAAACCCTCACTTACACCACAGTATTGCCAGACCATCTTCACCATAACAACACCAAACCCTCACTTACACCACAGTATTGCCAGACCATCTTCACCATAACAACACACACCTCGACCCCCTGACGGAGACACGATGATCCTCCCCATACCGGCCAGGTAGTATGTAAATAACATTGATTATGTGTTAAAAGCAGTGGTTCTCAACCTTATTTGCCCCCATACACCCCTTTCACCATATATCAGAATGTCATTCCCCCTCCTTTCCAAGATTGTCTGCCTCAAAAAGTGCATTCCAAATAATATGCATATAATACTGAAAATCCTTTATTTTTTCCATATTAGTATCAGTTTTCACCCCCCTGAAAACCTGAGGGGGGGAAATTCCCCCCCGGTTGAGAACCCCTGTGTTAAAGGAATATCCTTCCTTCCTTAGGCTTTAGTAAGCCCCTTTATAACATTTATACTGCATATACTTGTCACACTTGCCAGATGCTTCTGGTGTTATTGTACAGGGGTACCTAGTGACAGCACTAGGATCCCGCTTCCTCTATCAAGGAATAAACAATTAAAATTGAAAAAAATTGAACAACAAACAGTGTAGCCAGAACTCTTACCTCTCACTAGCAAAGAAAAAGAAACAGTATAGCCAATATATTAAAACAAAAACTTTCAACCTTACAAAGCAACAATATAACCAGATATAACCCAATGAGGACGCAGTAGCCAACACGATGAACAGACCTGGCGGGGAGGAGTTGACAGTATCGCACATACTGCCCTTCCCGCTCTATCTGGCAACACTTACCTCCATGCTGAGTTATAGAAAACGTTAAGACCGGCTCCTGATGTTTACAAAAAAAAAATCATATAAGGACAACTGCGCAGTATTATTTTTGTTGTATGTTAAGTCTAGTTTTTTTAACCTGACACATATAATTTGTATTACAATCTGACTTACGACTGCACTCAAAATCTGATTACAACAGTACATTAAAATCGGCCTTAAAACTACATTAAAATACAACCTACAACACACACGCATACGGTCAAATAAATTCTGAGTGAAATAGACAATGTTACGATGTACAAAGATAATAAATAACAAGAATATTTTGAAACAAAAATATACACAAAATAACCTATTCTGACAAACTCTATATACATAACCTGTAACTCACCAATAAATGATATATACTGTATATGTATGTTTATTCACTCTCTCTCTCTCTCTCTATCTCTCTCTCTCTCTCTCTCTAAAATAGTCGGGTTTACTAGAGGCAGTACTTACTATAGCAGCCCGTGCCAGTAATAGTGGCAGTACTCATCCTTGTAGTAGTAGAGACAGTACTCTTGCAGCAGTAACAGAGGCAATACTCACCCTTGTAGTAGTAGAGGCAGTACTCGGAGAGGACGAACCAGCGTTTCTTCCACAGGTGAAGGCCGTCAGCACCCTGCTTGTAGAGCCACCCCTGCAGGGTCACGGCCGACACATGGGGCCGCCGCACACCAGGAGTCTTCACCCACGACCCTCCTGACCGTCGACGAACACCCTGCCGAAGGAGACGACACAGATGATATTGGAACAGTTTATTTAGACAGAAATACAGATACAGAGTGAAAATAACAGCAATAATGACATAACTGAGTCTTTCGAGTGATGTAGATGTTATTAATGATTCTTATCAGTAAAGCATCACATAATAAGGAAAAAAATTATCACAGACGTTCGTAAGAGGAGACATACAAGACCCAACGAGTCATCATCAGGGAATAGAAACAGGAACGGTGATTTAGTTAACGAATCCAAATATGCCACCTGAGTTAGTCCGTAGACATAGATGGTGTGTCGAGGCTTAATTTGTTCCCTGTATATCGCGTCTTACACCTCTTGACTCACGGAGACACGGACATCACACTAAGGTTCCTCGGCCTGACACACGACCAGTTTAGATAAGGTTAAGGATCTGTGTTGGTTTAAGGGCCAATCAATGCTTCAATAACAGAGGTAAAGAAACACAAAACAGGCCATTAACACAACCACAACACGAGTCCCTGTTGCATACCTATTGTACCTCCCTTCTTCCTCCCTCTCTCCATCCTGACCTCCCTCTCTCTCTCTCTCCATCCATCTCTCCCTCTCTCCATCCTTACTCCCTTCCTTTCTCTTTTTCTCCTCCCCTTCTCTTGATTGGTCAGTAAGCATGACCTGACCTCTGTTGACCTGGACTAACCCACCAGCTGCTGACCCCTTCCCACTCTTGACCTCTATAAGCTTTCTCCAAACTACTCCCCCCCTCCCCACCTGTTACTATGAGAGAGAGAGAGAGAGAGAGAGAGAGAGAGAGAGAGAGAGAGAGAGAGAGAGAGAGAGAGAGAGAGAGAGAGCTTACTGATACAACACAATAGACGAAGGGCGCATCTAATCGTCCCAGAAACACACTTGTCTCAAACACACTCAATCGATCATCCCTCTTACCACTCTCCCTCTCTTCCTCCCCCCCCCCCCTCCCTTCCCACTCCCCCTCCTCCTCACCAGGCAGCACTTCACCCTGGCCCTCACCTCTTGCACACTCCATCTGCGCCGTGAGGAGTCTTCACACCTGTTATTATCACCTGTCGCAACCACAACCCCGACCGGCTTATCTCACTAAGACCTGCTAGCAGCTGGCTCTGTGTGTGTGTGTGCTAAGACGATCCTAGCTCGACTGGATCCCACGAGACGGTTACCTCAGTATGTTTTATCTGATTTTTTTGTATTTCATATATGTAAAAATAAAAATAAAAATAAAAGAGATGAAAAATAAAAAAGCATGAATTTTTTGTAAGACTAAAATTTGGTTTATTAAAATTTCTTCCAAAAAATCACAGTGTTGTAAAATTCTAATATATCTGACGGCCACAAGTTGTATGTACAAGTTGTTCCTCGCGGATAATAAGAAAACTTTGAAAAGAATAAAATTTTTAAAACTTTTGAGCATATCTGAAAGAATTTAAGAATTTTACAATGTTGCCAATTTACATGTTGAAGAATACGCCAAGTTGGGAACGTTGTTAAAATGGCGTCTGGACCCAGTTATTATTATTATTATTATTATTATTATTATTACGAAGACTTGAGGCACTGGCTGGGTAGGGAAGAGCAAAGACAGAAAATGTAAATTCGGCAAGACCTTCATCCAACAGTGTGATGATGATAATGATGAAGATATGATGATGATGATGATGATGATGATGATGGCATGATGGTGGTGTGTTAACATGAATCCAGGAAAAAAGTCACAAGAAAAAAAGTCACAGCAAAAAAGGCACGGAAAAAACCTCACCTAACCTACGTGCAATGCCATCGTATATATATTGTGTTGTCAATGTGTACAAGTCATGTAACTTTTTTTCCTTTGACTTTATTTCCGTTGACCGTTAACATTACACTAAGTCAACACATGCAAACAGAATAGAGACCAGGGGGTGAGGTAAGGGGGGGGGAGGTAAGGGGAGAGGTAAGGGGGGGAGGTAAGGGGAGGGAGGTAAGGGGTGGTGTAAGGGGGGCACACAGATATCACCTCACGACGAACAGCGACTCATTCAGGTAAGGTATTAAGGTGTGGGTGCCAGGAAGACCCCCCCCCCCCCTCCCCGAGTTGCAATACAAATGGGTCCCTGACCTAACCTAACCATTGGGGTTGGGACGCATTGGAATAAATGGTCTTTAGGTCTGGGGCCCATATGGAGTTGGCCTCAATTTTACTGGTATGGTTAGTTTAGTGCCTGTTAGGAGTGAGACCCATTTCACCAGATTCCTCCTTCAGGTATTCCCACAAGTCAAGTGACTGGTCCCTTTCATTATTTTAAGACTTCATGTGAGATGTTTAACTCGTTGCTAATTGAGTTTTTCTGTTTACCTGTTGGGAAACATGGCGCAGTGTGTGTCGTGACGTGAGACTCAAACACTCACCTTTTACCATTGATGATGAAGCATGAGGACTCGATAAGCAATATTATTTACTCAAATTGTTCCCGGGCGGTTATACTCATGTCTTCTTTTGTTGCCTCAGTGTTACTCAACTTGTGTCACACCGACGGGAGGCACCATTGTCGAGGAGATTTAAGAGGTTCGCTGGTGAGGGAAAGTGACGCTGCCAGGCTGTGGTTCGCTATATCTATTACAGTCACCCCATTCAGATGCTTATCGTCGTTTTCTCTGACTGTGTTTACTGGACGGAAACGTTTTCTTTGATGCAAATTTCTTGGTTGACTGATGCGGAAAAAAGGTTTATACGCTTAAAAGTTAATTATTTTCTCCACAGCTTTCTATTAGTCTATTCTTTGAGTGACGTGAAGAAGAGAGTTACATGTCTCGTGTCTGTTTACATGTCAGACCTAAAGAAGTCTTCCCGTTAACTTATTCCGTGACTGACGTAGAAGGTAATAACATTTGTTTATTTTTTCACACCCTTAATCTGCCTAACAAATGAACCCACTTTCCTATCACAACAAGATGTGGTTGTTTATCATCTAGGGTGAAGTCAACACGCCTCAGTCACCCACATCCTACACACGAAGATCAGAATACTGTATACGCCATATAACTTGACTCTCATATCCACCATGTATCGTATTTTGTATCCTACCGGGGGATTAGGTTAGGTTAGGGTTGGATTCTTGGCCAGGTGTCTCGAAAGTGTAAAATAGTGTTTAAGAATCTGAATAATACTCTCGTTAAGGAACCCGGACTAGAATACTTGGCAAGCTAGAAGGATTCGAACCCTTCAAAAGATATCTGGGGTTTGAATTCTTATAAAAATGTACGAATTTGAATCTTGTAAGAGAAAAACAACATTAAGAATCATTGAGAATCCACCCTGAACTATTACATGGAGCGGAATTAATACTGGAATTGAATGCATTACTAGCGTAGCCTTGGTCGGGTTCCGCTTGGTTAACCTGCGACAAATTTAACTAACAAATTTGGATTCTGGCTGTGAATAACAAAGCCTAGTGTGTTGGTTTATGACGCAGTGCAAGGGAGACTTACTTTATTCTCACTTAAGTGTTTTGACTTTATGAAACTATGAGAATCGGAAACCAGGACAAGACGCTTAAGAGGATTATTATTATTATTATTATTATTATTATTGACTTTTTAAGGAATCGTTTAACATTCATTTGATTACGTCTGACTATAATTTAACTTAAGGACATTTATGAGAGAGAGAGAGAGAGAGAGAGAGAGAGAGAGAGAGAGAGAGAGAGAGAGAGAGAGAGAGAGAGAGAGAGAGATTTATTATATTAACAAAGTCATAATTAAATGTTTAAGTTCCGTTTTGAGAACATTAATAAAATCTTATCATAGTAACATTTGAGATACTGATGTCAGGGAGGATTTCTTGAGGCATTATTAGTAAGACTCATTAAAATAATACTTTGGGTATGTTTAACAAAATTTAAGAGTTGACCCTTTGAGATATGGATTATTGAAGGATTTTCAGGGAGTCTTAAGGAGGCGTTTAAGGTGAAGGAGGGAGGGAGGGAAGAGGGTGGGATGAAGGAGGGAGAGAGGGAGAGAGGGAAGAGTGTGAGATGAAGGAGTAGAGAGGGAGAAGGGGAAGGAAGAGTGTGAAGTGAAGGAAGAGCGGGAGGGAGGGAGGGAGGGAGGAGTGTGAGGTGGAGTAGAGAGGGAGAGGGGGAAGGAAGAGTGTAAGGTGAATGAAGAGCGGGAGGGAGGGAGGGAGGAGTGTGAGGTGAAGGAGTAGAGGCAGGGAGGGAGGGAGGGAAGGAAGAGTGTAAGGTGAATGAAGAGCGGGAGGGAGGGAAGAGGGTGAGGTGGGGGAGTTAAGGGAGGGAATAGCGTGTACCGTCAACACTCCCTCTGGCGGCCTTAATTAAAACTGGAGCCTAAATGACTTTGATATTCAATTGGAAGGATTTAATGGCCAGAGGAAGGAGGAAGAATAAAGGAAGGAGGAGGAAGGAGGAAGAATAAAGGAAGAAGAAGATTAAAGGAAGAAATGAGAAGGAGGAGGAGGAGGAGGAAGAGGACGAAGAGGAAAGGAGGAAGGAGTAGAAATAAGAAAGGAGTAAAAAGGAAGAAGAAAGGAAGAAGAAGAAGGAAGAAGAAAGGAAGGAGGAAGGGAGAGAAAGAAGACAGGAGGAAGAAGAAAGAAGAAGGAAGGAGGAGGAAGGATTAGAAAGAAGAAAGGGTTAAGTTAGGTTAAGATAACATTAGTGTGGTTGATTATCAGGTGAAGTTAGGTGAGTGTGTCTAAACCTTCAGGTGAACACTTTACTGAACACACAGGTGAGAGCGGTGTCGGTGTGTGTCTCTTTGTAGTCAGATTACACAGGTGCGTCGTGAATATAACACAAGTATAACATCTTTAGTTCATATTAATCACTAAATCTTTATTGTTGTATAGCTTGGGTGATCTTACTCAACATATGGCCGGACTCTTGGACTTCATGGACTCAATGCATTTATGGACTCTCGCTTTTAGAGTGTCTATACTTGGCATGTTTTCCCTAAGTCCAACCTACACGAGTGGAACATGTTTGTGTCTTGAATATCTCGTGTCTGAAGAGAGGTAGACCCAGGCTTGTTAACTACCGTGATTACTTTGTGCACACCTGTTTGCATTATTACGACCACACACCTGTTAGCATTTTTATATATACATTACTCTAAAGATGTAGTCGTTTTTATGTATATATTTTATACTATACACATGTAGGTAAAAATCAACGTTTCTTTAATGTATATAGCGGAGATATTTAATTTTAACAACCAATGATCTGCACGAGCTGTTAAAATGCTTTTTTTTACGACTACAAAATATAAGACTCTACACGTAAGTTACAACAACCCTAATCACACAACTATGGTCTTAATGACACTTCCCTGGATACTGTTGATAAGTGCCGTGACAGACCGATCACTGAGGTGCGGTGTAACAAGCGAGAACACCAGTGAAAAAAGCCAACTTGGATGTAGGAAATTATTTAACACGTGTCTCGAAATACCATAAAATAACTAAACAAATAACTAAAGCTCTCGTGTGCTCTCATCCGACATGGAAACCTCACCTCCAGAAAGGCTTTAACATCCCGAGAAAAAGGTGAAACAGAGCGACTAAGATTATATTCCAGAAATAAGTCACCCCGATTACCCCCATTAGACTGAGGGCCTTAGGACTAACAATTACCCAGACCAAACACAATAGGGTAGATCTCACACATAAAAAAATGAAGAAAAATAAATCTTGAAAGGGGTGAAAGACGTAAACCTAGATGATTTTTTGTGAGTCACGCTCCTCCAACACACGATAACAACTACAAGCTCGCGAGGCGTTATGCAGGCTCGCCAAGGTGTCATGCAGAATCGCCAAGGTGTCATGCAGAATCGCCAAGGTGTCATGCAGGCTCGCCAAGGTGTCATGCAGAATCGCCAAGGTGTCATGCAGAATCGCCAAGGTGTCATGCAGGCTCGCCAAGGTGTCATGCAGAATCGCCAAGGTGTCATGCAGAATCGCCAAGGTGTCATGCAGGCTCGCCAAGGTGTCATGCAGGTTCCTATCATCCTAGCACAAGACATCTCAGCTTAATCCTTCTACATAGTATTTCAGATTACTCCATGCAGGTAGCGTTGGCGTTGCAATCGTCAAGCGTGAAGCATCCGCATTACAACAACACTTATTATCTCGCATCTGTGTCATCGTATCTTGCAACCCGGCATTCATTATTGTACGCTGGGAAAGGTTACTGAACTCCTCCCCACCCCACCCCCCCCCCTCCCCACCTTTCCCTGAGAACGTCCTAGACCTCCGCGTTCACTACTAAACGCTGGGGATAGTTACTGAACGCCTCCTCCTTCTCACGAGAACGTCCCGGCCCACTCCCTCACCTGCTCACTACCTGTAATCACACTGTCAATCGTCACCAGGTGAAACAATTACAATTACTACGAATCAAACAGAAAAAAAAATAAGATAATGAATATATACGAATAGGTAAATAGGTAACTCGATAAATATAAATAGGAAATAAATAATGAATAAATACGAGAGAAGTTGAAAAATAATTGTGATAAATCTATATATTGGCCTTTTAACCATGTCGGTGATTTCAGACATGAGGTTAATACTGTATTGTCATTCCGGATACGACCTGACTCAACCATTAACATTGGAGTCAAGTTCTAATGAGTCCCAGACTTAAATGGTTCTCTGGTTTAATGGGCCTCCCGATTCTAATAGTTACATTCGGTTCTGGCCTCGTGGAAGTGGGGCCCATTTGATCTACAAGAGCAGAGTGTTGTGGGAGGCGAGCGAACAAAGCGACACACTCAACAGGACACAATTATTCAGGTGAAGTCAACAACTATGCTGATGAAGGATTGTGTGTGTCACTTACCTGTTGTTACCTGGTGGGAGGGAGGGAGAGATGAAGGCTAGGAAAGGAAGGTAAGAAGGGAGGGAAGAAGGGATGGAGAGATGAAGGCCAGGGGAGGGAGGGAGGGAGGGAGAGATGAAGGCTAGGAAAGGAAGGTAAGAAGGGAGGGAAGGTAGGAATGGAGGGAGGAATGAAGGCTAGGGAAAGGATGGAAGGAGGGATGAAGGCCAGGGGAGGGAGGGAGGGAGGGAGTCGGCCATGGGATGACAACAGGTGTATCCCTCCCTCTCTCCCTCCCTTCTTGGCCTGGGTAATTGGTTGGTCAAAAAGGCCATAATCCTATTACCTCACATCCCAATTTACCGTCACCAGACCATTGGATTGTGGTCCTACGTAATTGGGACCCATTAGAATTAGGTCCGCTCTAGTCAGTTGGTTAGATTAATTTGGTCTATTATAACGGGTCTATTAAGGTCCCTGGGACTTATTAATATTATGACCCATTATAGCTGATGCTTATTAAAATTGGGACCGATTACAAGTGGGACCTATTAGTATAAGGGACTATCAGAACTAGGGTCCATTACAAATATGGACCATTAGTACTGGTACCCGGTGACCACTAGAAAGACAGACAGAGAGACAGACAGACAGACAGACAGACAGAGAGACAGACAGACAGGCAGAGAGACAGACAGACAGACAGAGAGACAGACAGACAGACAGACAGACAGGCAGAGAGACAGACAGACAGACAGAGAGACAGACAGACAGACAGACAGACAGACAGACAGACACAGTGAAATTATATGCAAGTTTCTTTACGTCATTTGTCTTCTGTCTAACCAGCAGTAATTGGGAACAAAGATATTAATCGATAAACGGAATGTGTTCTGGGGTAATGGTTAAGCCAGTGAAGTTGTCGAATTGTCCGGTCATCCTGGGTTATTCCTTTAGGCTTGTACACCTTACTGAGGGAGCCAGCCACTATACTCACCCCTCTCTTGGCCTCATGGGTGTTGAGGGTGTTGGTGTTGGGCGCTGGTAACGTGGCCTCCAACCTGTCCACAGAAAGAGACATTGTATTAATAGTTAGGCATACAAGACATCGTATTACTAAATAAAGACATTGAACATTGTATTAACACAGAATAATACACAGAATCATTGTATTTATTAATGGATTGAATAACACGAGATAAAAACACCCGTGTTATTCTCTTCAGTAGTTCCTGCCTCAACAACTTCGTTAAGCGGGGGATAATTAAATAATAAAGCTCACCTGTGTTTTACCTGTCACTAAACTACACCGTCACTTTTATTTACGAAAATGAGTCATTTTCCTGGCGCGTGAGGGAGGAGATGGTGAGTCAGCCAGGTAGGTGGAGGTGCCTTCCTTCCCTGCATCCCTCCCTCACTCCTGATTCCTTTCCTCCCTCCTTGCATCCCTCACCTCCCTCTCTCCTCACTCCCTCTTTTCCTTCCCTTTCTCACTCCTTCCCTCCCTCCATCCCTCACTTCCCTCCCTCGCTGCATTCCCTACCTCCCTCTCAGGTCCATAAATGCGGGTCGGTCTGGGGTATTAAGGAGAGGTCAGGGGGAGGGAGGGTAGAATGGACTCGGGTGATGCTGGGTGAGTCTGGCCATAGGGAATTGAGGGATGGCCAAGGGGGATGTAGGATGGCCAAAGGGACGAAGGGTAGCCAAGGGGATTGAGAGTGACCACTAAGTAGAGAAGTGCCATGTGATGAGAAGTGGCCAAGGGGATTGAGGTGTGGTCTCTGGGTAAAGAAGTGGCCATGGGGATGAAACTAGGCCAAGGAGAAAGGAGAGAGACGGATAAGCAAAAGATGGCCACAAAAAGGAGATATAGAAGTATGGCCAGGGAGAGGAGACAAGTGGCCAAGCGAAAGAGAGCCAAAAAGAGAGGAGACAGAGAGATTGTGGTGTGGCCAATGAGAAGCTAAAAGAGAGAGGGAGGATTGGCCAGTGTTTACAAAAGCCATAAGGGCGAGAGGGGGGAGGAGGGGGGGAGGGGTAGCCAACACTCATTACCTAGCTATTAGCTAACCTGGGGTGGAGGGAGGGAGGAAAGGTGGAAGAGTGGGAGGGAGAGGGAGGGAGGGAGGAATCAAGGGTGGGTGGGAAGGAGGGAGTTAAGTAGAGGGACAAGTATAACACCAGGGAGCCGCCCATACCCCGCTGCTTACGCCCACCCACGCCGCCCACCCACCCACGCCGCCGCTACAAGTCTCAAGACTCAATTAGTTAAGTGTACCCCAGTAAAGACCTCGTTTTCTGACATAATATACCGGCAAATACTCCTCGGTACTGCTACTGCATGTGAATTATAGTTGAGTATATTTGGTAGACACGTAAACTCCCTAAATTACTCCTGGTATACCACACAGCAGTATACGCTTTATATACCTACTTTATATTCCTGCTTTTATTGTACCACTAAAACCGTTTTATCGGAAATTATCATGTAGATAGATAGAAATTACCATTGTAATAAATATATTTGTCAATTAGACATAACCCTGACAGCTCTGTCCTCTTGTTCTACCTTAATACAACCCATGTTGTACTGCCTCCCTCCCTTACCATAGTTATGAATATCAACTCCGCTGTAAAGTATGCATTTACTTGTAATATAATGTAAAACAAATTATATATATCGAAGTGATAACCGTGGTAACATTTTGATATGTTCTTACTACCACCATGCTATTGTACTATTCCAGATGATACTAAATGTTATATAATACTTCCATGAGATAAATGTACAGTGTATATCAGGTGCCTACAAGAGAGCTCAGGCTCTCAACTGGCTCAGCCATGTTAATATTAGGTTTTTTATCCACTCTGTATCTGTGTTCTTCTGGCTAAATAAACTGTATCAATATCAATACTTACAATATACACTAACATACCTCTTAATGCACGACAATATTCCCCCAGTATATCTAAAATATAACTGTATACTCCTCTTACACCTGAATATAATTGACTATACTACAGTTTATATCTACAACAAATGTATGCTTCTAGAAAATAAAATATATCAAACATATGAGCGTATACACTTGGGTATGTTTGATATACTGCACTTAACACCATAAGTATATTACAATGGTAACAAAAAGTGAGTTCTGGGAGGGTTTAAACCGCAAGATCCCTGGTATTCCTGCCAGGTAAGGAGCCATTGTCTTCATACGAGATACCTGTAGCTCACCTGTAAAGTCTTACCTGTACAATGAGTTATCTATAGTATACATATGAAGTTTATCCATAATTCAACCTGCAAATTTTGCCTATAGTCTACCTGTACAATTTGCCTATAGTTTACTTGCACAATTTACCTATAGTTTACCTGTACAGTTTACCTTTATTCTACCTGTACAGCTCTATTATCTCCTATTTAGCGTCTCCCAGGTCAGCACCATTATCTCCCAGGCGTCGTCTCCCAGGCTAGCACCATTAACTCCCAAGCGTCGTCTCCCAGGCTAGCACCATTAACTCCCAAGGGTCGTCTCCCAGGCGTCGTCTCCCAAGCTAGCACCATTAACTCCCAGGCGTCGTCTCCCAGGCTAGCACCATTAACTCCCAGGCGTCGTCTCCCAGGCTAGCACCATTAACTCCCAAGCGTCGTCTCCCAGGCTAGCACCATTAACTCCCAAGCGTCGTCTCCCAGGCTAGCACCATTAACTCCCAAGCGTCGTCTCCCAGGCTAGCACCATTAACTCCCAAGGGTCGTCTCCCAGGCTAGCACCATTAACTCCCAGGCGTCGTCTCCCAGGCTAGCACCATTAACTCCCAGGCGTCGTCTCCCAGGCTAGCACCATTAACTCCCAGGCGTCGTCTCCCAGGCTAGCACCATTAACTCCCAAGCGTCGTCTCCCAGGCTAGCACCATTAACTCCCAAACGTCGTCTCCCAGGCTAGCACCATTAACTCCCAAGCGTCGTCTCCCAGGCTAGCACCATTAACTCCCAAGCGTCGTCTCCCAGGCCAGCACCATTAACTCCCAAGCGTCGTCTCCTAGGCTAGCACCATTAACTCCCAGGCGTCGTCTCCCAGGCTAGCACCATTAACTCCCAAGCGTCGTGTCCCAGGCTAGCACCATTAACTCCCAGGCGTCGTCTCCCAGGCTAGCACCATTAACTCCCAGGCGCCGTCTCCCAGGCTAGCACCATTAACTCCCAGGCGTCGTCTCCGCGGCTGGGTAATGGGGCAGAATAATTGTCTCTGGCCGGACAAAATATCTCCCGGTTCAATTGACGCTGGAGGCAGACCCATTACCACAACACGAGACGTAATCAATAGGTAATGAATGAGTGAGATTCGTATCAGATAATTGTAAAGTATTAGACACACGTGAGGCGTTTTAAACAGCCCCGTTACGTGAGCTGGAGTTAATTCCATTACGCGGTCAACGCAACCCGTAATTAAATACAGTATTATACACGGTCATCTCGGTCATTTCTCCACACTTAACAACTCTACTATGACCTTGTAATCAGATTAGTGGATACTCTTTATACATTAAAAATACACAATTACATCTGTATGAAAGTTGATTGATATGTATACTTGAAAATTACACCAACTAGGAATGCAACGTCTTGGTGATCCACAACCTGATAAGTTTACACAAGAGAACATCCATATAGGAGCTCAATACTTATCCAACAATCAGAAGCAAGTAACACAGACTCATGTAAATCAGAGGCACAGGTTTATCCAGGTAACTCAGTAATGGTTATAATTTCAACCAGTCTCGTCAAATCATCTTCAAAGGCGAACAATTAGTGTTTATGATAACTTGTTCAGTAAACATCTTGTCAGTGTGTTTAATGTGAAAATAATCATGTGGTTGTAGTGAAGATTAAGTAAATGTGAGTTAAAAATGACCAATTATTGTAAGGAGACCACAACGTCATCTAGAATAAGTACTTCAAGATCTTAGTTATAGAAGCACAGTAATACATCATAAGTAAATAGTGATGGTACTCTTCTCCACAGTTCAAGGGCGTCTCCAGCTATTTATAAATCTAAGCTACAGTCACGGAGACACCAGTACATGATGGCGTCCTGATAACTACACAACTACAGCACAGTTTAAAGAGGGATAGTTAGATAATTGTGGTCTCGACTACAAAGTTATCATGAGGGTGAGGATTTTGTAGTCTCTCTCTCTCTCTCTCTCTCTCTCTCTCTCTCTCTCTCTCTCTCTCTCTCTCTCTCTCTCTCTCTCACCATCAGAAGACACAGGGACGGGAGGTGGGAGACAGTCACTTTTTTTTACGATAGACAAAAAAAAAACACCCAAAAAAGATGGGGTGTTTGTGTACAATTGTTGTCTGGATCTGTTAAATTTATAATAGAATAACAATCGAATCCCCCTCCTCCCTCTCCCCTCTCCATTCCTCTAACAGATGAATCCCTCTCCCAATCAATAACAGATGACCCCCTCTCTATTCCATTCTCTAACACCCCCCCCATCTCCCCCCCTCTCAACCAATAACAGACGACCCCCCTCCCCTTCCCAACCAATAACAGACGACCCCCTCCCCTTCTCAACCAATAACAGACGACCCCCCTCCCCTTCTCAACCAATAACAGACGACCCCCCTCCCCTTCCCAACCAATAACAGACGACCCCCCTCCCCTTCTCAACCAATAACAGACGACCCCCCTCCCCTTCCCAACCAATAACAGACGATCCCCCTCCCCTTCCCAACCAATAACAGACGAATTCCACTTCCCCCCCCTCTACCATCTACTAACAACCAACCCCCTCTTTTCCCCCGACCTATCCAATTTTACGACAAGCCTTGACCTCTGACCTTTAACAAATCAACAAAAAATAAAACAAATTTAAAATAATTTGGCCTTTTTTTGTGTTGTCTGTCGCAGGTGTAAATTTTTTTATGTGTGTCAAATTCCACCACGATTAATTGAACTGTATAAGGACACTTGGGGTTAAACTTTTGTCTTGTTTGGTCCTACTTGACTCTTGTTTGGTCCTGAGGTACAAACACGATAATTTTCGGAGTAATTGACCCCGAATTTTTTTTTACAAGAGTTTGTATTTGTTAGAGAAAAGAGATAAGAGAAAGAGAACAGAAAGAGAAAGAGATAAAGAAAGAGAAAGAGATAAAGAAAGAGAAAGAGATAAAGAAAGAGAAGGAGAGATAAAGAAAGAGAAAGAGAATAAAAATAATCATATAAGAGGAAGATAAAAGTTTTAATACGAATATATTCCTTTGAGAAATATTTAAGTCGACTTTTAATCACTTGTAAATAATAACACAAAGACGAGATAAACAAAGGAGGAGGAGGAGGAGGAGGAGGAGGAGGAGGAGGGGAAGTTATGGGCGGTAAAGGGGACTGACTACCTGTGTGGTCCTGGAGGGTAGCAACACACACACACACACACACACACACACACATTCCCACATTCCAACCCTTACCCCCACATACACACTTACCCATCCTCCCCCACCCCTCCCGTCCCCACAAACACATCAACCTCCCTCTCCCCCCACACCCCCCCCCCCACACACACCGTACATTCCACCAGCCCCCACACATTAAAGCCGCTTCAACGATCTGTGGGTCTCTCTCTCTCACAAGAATGACCAGCTAACCTAACCTAACCTAACCTAACCTAACCTAACCTAACTTAACTTAACCTAACTTAACCTAACCTAAGAGATTGGGGTTACTGGAATTTATGGTAATTAAAAACAACAACAATAACAACAACAACAACAGTCCTACGAAACAGAGTGAAAGGCAACCAATGGTGAGTTTAATCTCAGGTTCAGTTTAAAAGTTTTTATGAAATTGCCGAGTCGACCTAAGTTTAGCCACGAGGGATAAGAAAAAAAGGTTTAATATAGTGAAGATGTTTAAGATGGTGTTTCAATGTGGTTAGGTTAGGTTAAGTGTACTGGTGTCTGATTGGTCCATACCCTACTAGATGATGAGTTATTAGTGGCTGTTGTGGTGTCCTTTTGTGGCGTCAATGATGAAGGAGTTATGAAATATATTCTAAGTCTGGGCATTAAATAGCTGCTATTAGATATGATGAAGACAGCTAGTTGTTCATATTCTATTTTTCTTATTTTGACACACACACACACACACACACACACACACACACACACACACACACTCTTATCTAAGGTTTACTTTTCGGTGTGACTATTATTCTTTCTGACAGTTTTCATTCTAGTGGTGTTACGATTATTTCCTCAGACACTTTAAGCTTTCCAATAATAATCACATAAAATAAACAACATTTCTTCTTTAGCATTTAATATTTTCCCCCCCGAGAAGTCAGAAATTCCTCCCGTTAACTACTTCCCATAATAAAAGAATAGTGGTAATAGTAGTAGTGGTAATAGTAGTAGTGGTAGTAGTAGTAGTAGCAGTAGAAAAAGTAGTTGTAGTAGTCTTCAACATGGTCACCTCCTCACGCACACAGACAGTCTTCCTCCCGTTACATGTCTACAACTCTCCATCATTTCCGCTGGCCTGTGTGTGTGTGTGTGTGTGTGTGTGTGTGTGTGTGTGTGTGTGTGCTTGGTCAAACTATACAGCCATTCCTACACCGTCATGGCTAGTAATGATGGCGCCTCTCACAAGCACTTCAGGGCAGGTCCAACTTTCCCTCAAGATATTTGTCTTTTGCTGTCAGGTGGTTGATCATTAGCCCTTATACTCCCCTCATACTCTCTCACACTACCCTCATACTCTCCTCAATACCCCCAAACTCTCTTCAATACCCTCACACCCCCCTTATAATTCCCTTATACTCCTCTCACACTACCCTCATAGTTCCCTTATACTCCTCTCACACTAGCCTCATAGTTCCCTTATACTCCCCACACAGTTCCCCTATACTCCCCTCACACTGCCCTCATAGTTCCCTTATACTCCCCTCACACTGCCCTCATAGTTCCCTTATACTCCCCTCACACTTAAAAGGGTATCTTGGTATAAGTCACGCTCAAGATGCTGTACCAACGTGAATCAATTTTCTTCCTCCGTGAGTGAGTGAGTGAGTGAGTGAGTGTGTGAGTGAGTGAGTGAGTGAGTGAGTGAGCGAGTGAGGTGACAGGAGGAAGAGAAGGAGAACGTAACAATGAAGGAGGAGGAAGAAGATTAGGAGGAGGAAGAATGAGAAGAAAAAGAGGAGGAGGAGGAGGAAGATGAACAGGAAGAGGAAGAAGAAGAAGAAAAGGGAGTAGGGAGAGAAGCAAGAAGAAGAAGAAGAGAAGGAAGAAGAAGAGGTCTTAACAGAGGAGATTAAGGAAGAGGGAAAAAGACCAAATCAACAACACAATAAATTCTGACCGCCCAAAATTCGTCATGGGCGTGTGGTGGGTGTGGTGGTGGGCGGCGTAGGAGACAATTTACTAAGACCTGCCTCTCTTTGTTCAGGGAATTACGAACCCTGGCCCTAGCCCTTGGACGATACAATCAAGTAAACCATCAATTAATTTAATAAACAATCCCAAGGTACCAACAATATCCCACGGTACCAATAATATCCCACGGTACCAATAATATCCCAAGATACCAATAATATCTCAATATACCAACACTATCCCAAGATACCAATAATATCCCACGGTACCAATAATATCCCAAGATACCAATAATATCCCAAGATACCAATAATATCCCACGGTACCAATAATATCCCAAGATACCAATAATATCCCAATATACCAACACTATCCCAAGATACCAATAATATCCCAAGATACCAATAATATCCCAAGATACCAACATATATTCCAAGGTACCTGTATTCCTCCCACACACCTGTACCATTACCCACGTGAACTGTGTTAATCAACTGCACACCTGTCGTGAATGTTGCAAGACATGAGAACTAACTAACTAACTAACTTACTACTTAACTAACTGGCTAACAGACTGACTATTAGACTGACGGAGTGACTGGTTTATGAATCTGTCCTCTCAGGCTACGATAATATCCCATAATAATTTCTTTGATGCTAATAAAGGCGATTATAGTGGTGTGTGTGTGTGTGTGTGTGTGTGTGTGTGTGTTGTGAGGGAGGAGGCGTGTAACCCGGGGCCTCCTCCTCCTCCACACACACACAAAAACCATGGACTAGGGAGGTAGTGACCACCACGTCTGGCCTCGAGGGTCACGCACACTCCACCACACTACATTTCCACACACTCCTCCACACACACACATGCACACACACACACACCAGAGAGAGGGGGGATAAACACAATTTCTCCTAACACAGTTCACTTTCTCCTTAAATTTACATACACAATATATTAACTGTATTCTGAGCCAACACCACACTCAGTCGCAACACTTGAGACAACACTTACCAACACTTGAGACAACACTTGAACATGAGTAAATATTACCCAAATGAACAGAAACTAATAAGTGACTGTGCAACATATAAGTCGAAATGATAATATAAATACGAACGTGATGGTCTGAGAGCAGTTGTCCCAGGGTCACTTAGCCATAGGAATGAGGTGGACCAGCAACAATAAATTATATATATATAATAAAAAATAAAAATAAGTAAATAAATATATAAATAAAATAAATAAAAATAAATAAAAAATAAATAAATAAATAAATAAATAAATAAATAAAATACGCATTATAGGTGTTTAATTGTGTTACGGGTGTGGACAATCAAAGACAAAAGTCGTGTCACTGTTTTGTCCGAAGATTAAATATAACTCGTGAAACATTATGAGAGCTCCCTACCACAAGGCAGAGCACACCAAAAGTTTGACCTTTCACCATATGTTTTCACCAAATTTCACGACACGACTTTTGTCTTTGACCTGTACAAAGTGTGTGTGTGTGTGTGTGGGTGTGTGTGTGTACAGCTGCTGCTTGTGAATGTGTCATCTTTTGGGATATACGATGTTTGTGTCTGTGTTATACTCTAGTGATTTATGGTGTTTGTGTTTTACGGTGTTTGTGTATTATTATTATTATTATTTACCTGCGTCACTACACATCACCCCTACCTGTAATTATCGATTATTATACATCAAAGGAAATTATCACGATGGCTCTTCGGTACATCAAATATTCTCTGTAACTCAGTCAAACACACACACACACACACACACACACACACAGAGTTATCTATTTAAAAAGGTGTGTGTGTGTGTGTGTGTGTGTGTGTGTGTGTGTGTGTGTGTGTGTGTGTGTGTGATGGAAGGAAGAGGAGGATTAACAAGAGGAAGAAGGATTATAGGATAAGAATGATAATGTAAAAGGAAGACGAGAAGAGGAGGGAGAGGGAGTGTGGGGGGAGGGGGAAGAAGAAGAAGAAGAAGGTGAGGTATGGAGGAACTACCAAGGTCACCACCACCTGCCTCACCCCTCCACCCACACCAAGACCACCCACCCACACTCATAACCTCTCATTCACCCCACATTGTCCACCCACCTACTCATATCCAACCCCCTCGCCTCCACCCAATCTACTCACCCACATCCACCCACCCATATCCACACACTGATACACCCACACCACATCCCCCCCACACATATTACTAGCAAACAAAAAGATAAAACTCTCTCATTAACAACTAACAAAGGTCTCTAAATAGCTATTAGTCTAGTGGATATATTAGCTATTGGTTTAATGGATATACTAGCAATAATTAATCAATGTAAAAAAAATCAAAGCAAAAAAAAAATAAAAAAAATTGTAACATTATTGGCCCAGTCTGGCTTAGTTAATTGGCACCAACCAGGTAATTACAGTCTTAAACAAGGTCGCGGGATATGGCGTAATCACTGTCTGTCGTTGTGTCGGTAAATTGGTGATTTGGTGAACATTTTGCGCCATTGATATTAGGCTATAAACGATATTCTCATCCACATCTTCATCCATGCTCATTCTCACCTACATCCATCCACACCCACACTCTTATCCTCACCCTCAACCCACATCCACACCAGTTTCCCCTTACCCATCTCACTACCGCACCCATTACAAATAATTATCCTTGGCAGGTAACCACAGGTGTAGGGAGGAAGGTAAGTCGACCCACCCTTTACCCCCCCCACCCCCCACCACAAAACTGTCTTCACCACATCAACCAAACTCACCCCCCCCCCCACCAACACAACCAACATTATCTATAACCACTACAACCAACCACCTCAACCAACATCGGTGGCGAGTGTGGTTCCGGCGCTTACATCTTAACTACTATGACCAAAGTTCGATACCCGTTTGGTTCGCCTTGTACAGGATGCAAGAGGGTGCCCAAGAAACTAGCCCCCTCGAGAGGCAAAAAAATAAATCAAATGTTCATGGCGGGTCAGGACAGCCTCCACCTGGTGTCCCTGGTCATAATAATACACCATTACCTGGGGACACTCCATACACCAAGGGCCTCATCGTGTCCCATCATATCTACATTTCCATCAAAGAGGATGATGGAGAGACAGGTGATCCAGCGGTGTAAGGGAGTATTGTGTGTGTGGTGTAAGGGAGTATTGTGTGTATGGTGTGGTGTAAGGGAGTATTGTGTGTATGTGGTGTAAGGGAGTATCGTGTGTGTATGGTGTTATGTAAGGGAGTATTGTGTGTATGGTGTTGTGTAAGGGAGTATCGTGTGTGTATGGTGTTATGTAAGGGAGTATTGTGTGTATGGTGTAAGGGAGTATTGTGTGTATGGTGTGGTGTAAGGGAGTATTGTGTGTATGGTGTGGTGTAAGGGAGTATTGTCTGTATGGTGTGGTGTAAGGGAGTATTGTCTGTATGGTGTGGTGTAAGGGAGTATTGTGTGTGTGGTGTAAGGGAGTATTGTGTGTATGGTGTGGTGTAAGGGAGTAGTGTGTGTGTGGTGTTAGGGAGTATTGTGTGTATGGTGCAAGGGAGTATTGTGTGTATGGTGTGGTGTAAGGGAGTATTGTGTGTATGGTGTGGTGTAAGGGAGTAGTGTGTGTGTGGTGTAAGGGAGTATTGTGTGTATGGTGTGGTGTAAGGGAGTATTGTATGTATGGTGTAAGGGAGTATTGTCTGTATGGTGTGGTGTAAGGGAGTATTGTGTGTATGTGGTGGAAGGGAGTATTGTATGTATGGTGTAAGGGAGAATTGTCTGTATGGTGTGGTGTAAGGGAGTATTGTGTGTGTGGTGTAAGGGAGTATTGTGTGTATGGTGTGGTGTAAGGGAGTAGTGTGTGTGTGATGTTAGGGAGTATTGTGTGTATGGTGTAAGGGAGTATTGTGTGTATGGTGTGGTGTAAGGGAGTATTGTGTGTATGTGGTGTAAGGGAGTATTGTATGTATGGTGTAAGGGAGAATTGTCTGTATGGTGTGGTGTAAGGGAGTATTGTGTGTGTGGTGTAAGGGAGTATTGTGTGTATGGTGTGGTGTAAGGGAGTAGTGTGTGTGTGATGTTAGGGAGTATTGTGTGTATGGTGTAAGGGAGTATTGTGTGTATGGTGTGGTGTAAGGGAGTATTGTGTGTATGGTGTGGTGTAAGGGAGTATTGTATGTATGGTGTGGTGTAAGGGAGTATTGTGTGTATGGTGTGGTGTAAGGGAGTATTGTCTGTATGGTGTGGTGTAAGGGAGTATTGTGTGTATGTGGTGTAAGGGAGTATTGTGTGTATGTGGTGTAAGGGAGTATCGTGTGTATGGTGTGGTGTAAGGGAGTATTGTCTGTATGGTGTGGTGTAAGGGAGTATTGTGTGTATGTGGTGTCAGGGAGTATCGTGTGTGTGTATGGTGTAGTGTGTCCTGGCGAGGTGATCTCTGGCGGCACCATAACATCCACTAAGGGCACTATAGGGTGACCACGTGTTATCTGGTCCATCTTACGTGTGTGTGTGTGTGTGTGTGTGTGTGTGTGTGTGTGTGTGTGTGGTCTATCGGTTTTGAAGGAGGAAGAAGAGGAAGGAATGACAGAAAATTAAGGAAGAACATAAAGATAATTACGAGAAAGAGGAGAGGATTGATGGTGGTGATAATAATAACGAAGAGGTGGAAAGAAAGGCAGCGAAGAAAGTATAAAATAAGGAGGAGGATGAAGCGGGAAATCAAAGAGGATGAGAGGAAGAGGTAAAAGAAGGAGGAGGAGGTAAGAGGAAGAAGAAAACTACAACTTAGACGAATAAACCACCAAGAAATATTCAATAAAAACACCTTGATCGTCCCCCAGGTAATCCAGACTGCAATCACCACCACCCACCCACAGGTACAAGTTCAGGTACTACAGGTGCGGGTACAGGTGCAGATACAGGTACAAGGCACAGATATAAATACAGGTGGAAGTATAATCTCAGGTACTACAGGTGCAGGTATACAAGAACAGGTATAGCCTACAGATGTGGATAACATTATCTCGAGGCTTCTGACAATACCTGGCATCATGATCTATTTAAGGGTCGTGAAGGTAAGGAAGGAGATGGTGAGTTTAATGCATCGATTTACTTACTCAGAATTGTATGTGTTATATTTTTGTTCACGTTATTCTGTTCTAATGTATAACGAATAACATTGTTCATCAGCTTTAAATCAATATAGTCAAGTTTAGGTTAGGTCAAATTAGGTCGAATTTTGTCGCCCTTCAAACTTGATAAAAAAAGGTACGGAGAATTCACAGGTGTAAGGTAACCAGAGGCAGGTATTTGGAATCACAACCACACACCTGTCAATGGTAATCAAATCCACATACCTGTCACTGGTAGTCAAACCCACACACAGCTTCGTTTGTACACTCACGTAGGCAGGCATGCAGGCAGGTGTGTGTGTGTGTGTGTGTGTGTTAGTAAGTGTGTGCACGTGCGTGCATGTTTGTGTGTACGTGCGTGCAGGTTTATGTGTACGTTCGTGTATACAGGTGTGTACGTTCGTGTATACAGGTGTGTACGTGCGTGTATGCAGGTGTGTAAGTGCGTGCATGTTTGTGTGTACGTGCGTGTATGCAGGAGTGTGTGTGTGTGTATGTGTGTGCACTTGCGTGCATACTAGTGACTGTGCACGTGCGTGTAAATTAGTAAGTATGTGCACGTGCGTGCATGTTTGTGGGTACGTGCGTGTATGCAGGTGTGAACGTGCGCGCATGTTTGTGTGTACGTGCGTGTAAGTGTGTGTGTGTGTGTGTGTGTGTGTGTGTGTGTGTGTGTGTGTGTTGGTCCACACCGTTTAAGACGTGTTAACGACCCGTAAAACAACAGTAGCTGCCACAACTTCAAGTTCCATTAAGGATCTAATACTAAGAGGAGGAGGAGGAGGAGGAGGAGATGACCCGTTAACGGTGCAAATAGTTGGCAGTTGTCCATGGCGGAGGAGCAGCAGCAACAAGGCCCTCGGGTAACTCACACTGGTAGTTAGCAGCACTAAAAATAACTTGACCCTAGTTCTTAAATTTTCACCTGACTGGACTGGCTTACGGCATGACCCCAACACCGTGATGATCACCTCCAGTACCTCCACCTTACAGGAAAATTAGCCTGTTAGCCTTTATCACCTGTTGATTAAACGCCCTAACGCTACCTGAGGTGTTAGGATAGTATGGTTAGGTTAGGTTAGGTTATATTGTTATGTTATATTGTTATACCAGGTTAGGTTAGGTTATATTGTTGTTATGTTATATTGTTATACCAGGTTAAGTTAGGTTATATTGTTGCTATGTTATATTGTTATACCAGGTTAGGTTAGGTTATATTGTTGTTATGTTATATTGTTATACCAGGTTAAGTTAGGTTATATTGTTATGTTATATTGTTATACCAGGTTAGGTTAGGTTATATTGTTGTTATGTTATATTGTTATACCAGGTTCGGTTAGGTTATATTGTTATGTTATATTGTTATACCAGGTTAGGTTAGGTTATATTGTTGTTATGTTATATTGTTATACCAGGTTAAGTTAGGTTATATTGTTGCTATGTTATATTGTTATACCAGGTTAGGTTAGGTTATATTGTTGTTATGTTATATTGTTATACCAGGTTAGGTTAGGTTATATTGTTGCTATGTTATATTGTTATACCAGGTTAGGTTAGGTTATATTGTTGCTATGTTATATTGTTATACCAGGTTAGGTTAGGTTATATTGTTGTTATGTTATATTGTTATACCAGGTTAGGTTAGGTTATATTGTTGCTATGTTATATTGTTATACCAGGTTAAGTTAGGTTATATTGTTGCTATGTTATATTGTTATACCAGGTTAGGTTAGGTTATATTGTTGCTATGTTATATTGTTATACCAGGTTAGGTTAGGTTATATTGTTGCTATGTTATATTGTTATACCAGGTTAAGTTAGGTTATATTGTTGCTATGTTATATTGTTATACCAGGTTAGGTTAGGTTATATTGTTGCTATGTTATATTGTTATACCAGGTCAGGTTAGGTTAACGCTCGGAGGTTTAAGTTAAGATGAAAGAGGCTGGGGGCGGGGAGCTAATTAACACAGGAACCATTAAAACGCTTCCTTAACCTGACAGGAAACACAGAACACATCTACAAGGTCCAGTTTTTTGTTTTGTTTTTATCCACAAAGACGGTGCATAAACCCTGATGCATTTTCTTACTGTTAAATGTAAAAATAAACTCGGGAACACCTGAGGCTCCACACACAGGTTATCAGCCTCGGCCCCTGAATAGTAAATATAATAAGACCAGTTAAGAGGGTCGTGATTCAGGTGTACAACAAGACCCAAGAATGTGTGTGTTGTACGAGACTGGCCAATGACCCTGTGTGTGTATGTGTGTGTGCGTGTCTGTGTGCAAATGTGTGTATGTATGCGTGTGTGTGTACCATAACAATCTCAGCACAAATGGTCGGCACTACACTCGTTCATCTTCATTTCCCCAACAGTAAAGTCAGGTACTCATTAACAGCAGCTTGGACCGGGTGTGCCATGGGATCGAACCAGTGATTATTGGGACGGGTTGTGAGAGCTGTGTTCACTCGACCACTTACAATGAAGTCATTTATTTTTGTTTTCAGATACACGTGGCCAGGCAGGTGTTGATCTCCTGGTTTTCGGTATTCAGCAGCTAGTGGGTTATTTCACCACCTCTTCTCCCCACTTCTCTCTCCTCCCCACATCTCCCATTCCCAATCTCTTCTCCCCACATCACCCTCCCCAACCTCTCCCTCCCCCCCTCCTCACCACCCCTTGAAGGTTTACCACACACAAAAAAATATCAATACCTCAGTTTATCAATTAAATCATTAATGGGACAATAATTACCCACGCAATCATTAGGATAATTACACAGTATCAAAGGCTTATTTATTTTTCATAATGAAGACTTTAAGTGTAGCTTCTAACTTGGGTATTTATTATCTTGTAGTTAATTTAATGTTGGTAAGGCATCTATTGGTTGATGGTTTTACTCACAATATTATTCGTGGTTATGAAAATTGTTATGTGATGGTGATTACTTAGAAAGATTGTGTTATATCGCCCTATTGAAAACTATAATACATACATACATACATACATACATACAAACATACATACTGTTATACACCAGCATCCGGCAACACACACGACATCCTCCAACAGATCTACACTATTGCCAACTCTCCCCCATCACCATCATCACCACTATCACCACCATCATCACCACTATCACCGTCACGGCCAGAACACAGGTAACTGGACCAGGCTGAGTTAAAGCTTCCTTCGTCATGTGCTAAAAAGATGTTCACCTCAAACCATCATACACGGCACTATAGTTGATGACACACACACAAGCTGCTCTCTCTCTCTCTCTCTCTCTCTCTCTCTCTCTCTCTCTCTCCCACCGTCCACCCATCCCTCTCTCATCGCCCACTCACCCCTCTCCCATCGCCCTCTCTACTTTCTCTCGTGTCCACCACAAGGTTACGTCGACGCCCTTAACAATGCCGGGCCTAATCTCCTCTTTTTTTCTCGTCTAAGTCAATTATCTACGCCGATTTCCCCGGTCCATATACGCAAGGTGTAGAGTGCTGCGTCACCCAACATCTACTTGGTACTTTCCTGCGTCACTCTATGCGTCTCCGGTACTTCCCTGCGTCACCTTACACCAATCTGATACTTTCCTACGTCACCCTATGAGCCTCTGGTGCATAACTCTCCTCACACTAGAGAGAGAGAGAGAGAGAGAGAGAGAGAGAGAGAGCTAGTACATACCCTCTCCCCTCTCCTCCCAATCATAATTTCCCCTCACACTCCCTATAACAGGCTCAAATACACCCCACCCACTCCCCTTCCCCTTAACTCTCTCACCTCCCCTAATCAAAGGGTAAGGGGAAGATGAGGGGGGGACCTGATGATTCCCCTCTCCTCCTCCTCCTCCTCTTCTGTACTTCAATATCCCTCACTAATTAATCCCATCTACCCACTTCCCTCTCCCCCCCCCCCCCATTATCCCTTCCTTCTTCAGCCTCCACTCACTCTCCTTCCCCTCCTATACCCCTTTCCCCTCTCCCTAGTTCCACACCTCCCCTCACTATCAGGGCGGGGCAGTAGTAGGGTCGTTACAAGGGAACAACCGTCCACAAACAACAATGTAAGCAATTCAATTACCTTTCATTAGCGCAATAGCCGAAGAGCCCCATCACGAGGGCCGCCGTATTACCTGTACTACCTGTGGATTGTTTCTGTATTATTGGTGTATTGTACTGACACACTACACTACACTACACCATAACGTCAGTGTTGGCGTCGGCATAAAGAGCGAGAAGTTTGTACAAGATGAAATAATAAAATTGGTTATGAAGAATGTGTTGTTGTTGACTCTGGCGACTGTGAACCATGAGACGTACCAAAAGGGAGATGTTGTTTCAACCACACACAGGCGCCACCTATCTGGAGCAGCCCAACTCTCTCCCTCCACCATCCTCCTCCACTACAACCTGAGAGTCAAATGGGCCCAGTCCTAATAAGCCCCAACCTAAATGTACCTAGTTCCTAACCACTAGGATTGGGGCCCGGTCTTAATGGATTCAAATTCTAATCATTGGGTCAGGGATATTATCAAGATTTGAGTCGGCTAGGATTAGAGGATCGTTTGACCTGCAACTGAGTGAACCCTGCACACCCAGGTCAGGTGAGTACTGCCTCCTACAGGTGTTTAAGCCACGAGGCCACATCAACAACCATCAGACCTCCAACCTGCCCACCATACCTGGCCTCCACACCTGTGTAAGCGCCTTCTACACGTGAATTTAGAAAGTGTGAAAAGTGAGGTATCAGATGGGATGGGCAAGACAGGTGGGCGGGACAGGTGAGACAGGTGAAATTTGGGCAGGATACGCGTGAGGGGTGCGGGAGACAGGTGGTGGGGGAGGGGATGAATGACAACAGCAGCACGGGAGGGGGGGAAGATGGGGCAACACACCACACCCTCCCTACCACTGTTAACACCAAAGGACCACCACACACCTCCCTCACCTTCTGATTATAAAGGTACTCAGGTGTATCACGTCTTCCCAGATCAACAACATAGAATAAACGCCCAAAGGTGATCAATATCGTCTATATTGGTAACCTGATTCAATAAAAAATAGGATTCAAATGTCGATATTGAGTTTAGAAGAAGAATTGAAGTCTCTCTATGATGTATAAGTAAAATATTCTTCAGTGGAAATGATCCATATTTATCGAATCTATAAACAGTTGACAGTCGGAGTTTGTTTATTTACAGTTTGTGTCGTAGATCAGCTGTTGATGGTAGACGTTTGTTAGAATTTTCTTTTGATTTAGTGATTTTTTTTTCTCAATCTGGTGAAAGTTTATTACGAGTTTATTCTTAGCAAAAGCCTTAACTTCAGTAGTAAAGGTGACGTAGACACTCGAAATATTAATGACGTCACACCTAGGAAGTGGCAGAGTACGACCACCGATGACCTGCCACCTTGCACCCACCCACACACACACACACACACATACAAACACACACACACACACAGAGAAAAACTGACCATGTTTCTGTAATTCATATCTATTTGTTTAAGTAATCACGTAAGTAAACACACACGCATGCTGGATGGGTGAAACACACACACACACACACACACACACAGCTATATATGTGTGTGTGTGTGTGTGTGTGTGTGTGACGGGAGGACGTCCGTTGTAAGGACCTTGAAGCTCCTACACCCAGACAGACGGTGGTGGTGGGTGTGGCCGACCTCTGGACCCTTCCTTCCGTCTCCTCCCCTTTGCTACTTCACCCTTCCCCCCTTAACCTCACCTCATTCTCTTATCTTCCCTTTCCTACCTTACTTTCTATTCCTCACCCCCTCTTCCTCCTCCTCTTCCACCTCCTCTTCCTAAGACACCTGCTACGGTTCCTCTTGCCCATAAAACCATTCATAATAAGCCTCTCTATTTAACCATTCTAATTAACATAACACTCAAAGGTTTATTTATCATATACCTAAAAAATAGTCACAGTTAATTAATTCAGAAACAGCAGTACAGGTAAATGTATTTCTTAATTAGGTATAAAAATTAAGGCGAGTGTTTTGCCTGGATCTGATTGGCTGCAGAGGCAACAAAACACTAATTATTTACTCCAGGTTAAATAAGCCCCGAATTTATGAGGATTGGGGCCCATTAGAACAGGTTAGGTTAGGCTGGGCTGGGTTGGGTTGGGTTGTTTTGTTTTAGGTTGGGTTGGGTTGGGCTAGGTTAGGTTAGGTTAGGTTGGGTTAGGTTAGGCTGGGTTGGGTTGTTTTGTTTTAGGTTGGGTTGGGTTGTTTTGTTTTAGGTTGGGTTGGGTTGTTTTGTTTTAGGTTGGGTTGGGTTGGGCTAGGTTAGGTTAGGTTAGGTTAGGTTAGGTTAGGCTGGGTTGGGTTGTTTTGTTTTAGGTTGGGTTGGGTTGGGCTAGGTTAGGTTAGGTTAGGTTAGGCTGGGTTGGGTTGGGTTGGGTTGGGTTGGGCTGGGTTAGGAGGCCCAATCCCACCGCCTACCCAAAAACAAACCAGATAAGACTGTGCACCCCCGAGGACAGGTAAGTGTGGTGGAGCCGCCAATTACCTTCTTGGTGTCAGGTAACAACGACATAGATTAGTTTCCCTGATGGTAGGACCACTGAGGTAGGGCTACACCTCTCCTCCTCCTTCCCACCGGAGATTTTCACGCCCCGTCTATAATTGGGCAAAGACAATCTCACCTGTCTTTACACCTGGATGAGAACCCGTGATTTTAATCTCCTTACCTGTTGAACTAAAATCAAAGTCAGGTTTTGTTTCGGTTTGTGTTTGGTGCTTCAATGGCTAGGTTTATGAAGCACCACTGACCAGATTTTGTTGTTTCAGGTGCTTCAAACGCATTGTTCAGCTGATCTTATTTTTTCCTACATCACCATAAAAAGGAAACAAACAACAACAACAACAGCAACAACTAAGAATAAACTCCACCTACTAATTAGTTACAGTCAAAGGTAAGAGTCAGCTTCGAAAATCCGCGATACAGTTTATTTCAGTTAGTTTCCTTCTTACACCATCTACTAAAGCCAGTTATGTTTTCTGTTTACTGGACTGTAACGTTGTCCAACAGTATTCCACTGTACTGTAATGTAATGGATTGTGTTATAATGTAAGGATTATGTTCCATTCCACTGGACTGTAATGATCTGGAGTGAGTACAGCCATTACATGAGACGGGTGGGGGGGGGGGGGGGCGGATAAATACCACCACACACCTAGTTAATTACATTACTCTTTAGCGTCATAACATTAGGTCGTTATGGGGAGGTAAACCTAGTGTTATTACCTCCCGGCCTCGCTACTTACCTCCCCCGATAAACTACCAACAGCATAAAACACAAACTTTATTTCCCCCGGTAAAAATACACAGTTTCATTACTTTTACGGTGCAGAGGGAGGAGGAGAGAGGGGTGTAGTGAAGAGAGGGGAGGAGGGAGGAAGAAGAGGGGAAGGTGGAGGAAGGAGAGGGGAAGGTGGAGGAAGAAGAGGGGAAGGTAGAAGAAGAAGAGGGGAAGGTGGAGGAAGAAGAGGGGAAGGTAGAAGAAGAAGAGGGGAAGGTAGAAGAAGAAGAGGGGAAGGTGGAGGAAGAAGAGGGGAAGGTGGAGGAAGGAGAGGGGAGCAGGGAGGAGAGGGGAATGAGAGGATAGGGGAGGGAGCAGAGCGCATTCCTTCGTTTTTCCGGCGTCAAACTCTGGCCTCCACACCACTCGACTTTATCCACGGGCGTTACACACTTTACAGTTAACATCGATTGTAAATTGTGTTCCATTTGGCCCGGCCGCTTATCCCCTCACATGAAAAGGCTTTGTAAAGGATAAAGGCAGTTCTTTTGTTGGCCCAGGGAGGGGAGGTGGGGTTACCTGGCTCCATCAACACAATTAACACATTGGGATGTCAGGACAGGTGATGTCTTCTTGGATCTGCATCACTTGAAGATTAACCCCTCACCACCTCATTTCCCCAGATTAAACATTCTTAAGTTAACCTAATCTACCTCACTAAATCAAACATAACATAACCCAATGTAACCAAATTAATCCTCACCTAACCTAACTCAATCTAATTTATCCGAACCCACCCAGCTAATGCTAGGGGTCGTTTAATTCAGGTGAAATAAGCTGGGGGGGGGGAGGAGGGGCTAATCTCCAGGTGATCCTATATCAGTTGCGTTGAAAAAAAAAAGTACAATTCAAATCCTGGTATATCGGGGTCCTGGTGGCGAAGGTTCAAACTACTGTATATATCAATATACGATTATTTAGACAGTAATTCACGCCATGTTGTGTTTATACCACGACCCACATACCCAGCTGACTATAAGGTAAACAAAGATGAACAATCTACCCGCTCTTGTGGTCTCCTGCCCCCCCCCCCACCCCACCCCCATCCCCTTCTACTCAATTCTCGTAATGGTTAGGTTAGGTTAGATTAGGTCCACACACACTCATACACACATACAACCCAATACACACACTGACCCACCCCACCACCCACACATACCAACCCCCACACCCCTATACACCCCCTCCCACACACAAGAGTCAACCCAAGAAAGAAAGCCATTAAAAGCTCATTATCTCCTGTGTCCAATAAGCTAAGAGATGAATTACAGTTATTACATGATGTTATTACTCAGAGGTAAATGTGATCCACGTATTTATGCTTCCTGGAGTCTCCCTGTTTGGTGAATGATCGGTGGTCGTTCTACTTTAAACATTATTATTTGTCGTTCTTTCTCCATCATTCATTACAGTCGTTCTTTCTTTCTTCATCATAGTCGTTCTTTCTGCATCATTCATCATAGTCGTTCTTCATCATTCACCATAGTCGTTCTTTCTGCATCATTCATCATAGTCGTTCTTTCTGCATCATTCATCATAGTCGTTCTTTCATCATATCTTTCTACCTTTATTAAACACTTTCGCTCCGGCTTCCCAAGAGCTTTTTAGACAGCCGAGTGTCATTCAGCTGAGGTGATGAGTGTGAGGTACTGAAGTGTTGGGGAGAAAGGGAGGGAGGTGGGGAATTATGGTGTTGGGGGGGAGGGAAGGTGGGGAATTATGGTGGTGGGGAGGAGGGAAGGTGGGGAATTATGGTGGTAGGGAGGAGGGAAGGTGGGGAATTATGGAGTTGGGGAGGAGGGAAGGTGGGGAATTATGGTGGTAGGGAGAATGGAAGGTGGGAATTATGGTGGTAGGGAGGAGGGAAGGTGGGGAATTATGGTGGTGGGGAGGAGGGAAGGTGGGGAATTATGGTGGTAGGGAGGAGGGAAGGTGGGGAATTATGGTGGTAGGGAGGAGGGAAGGTGGGGAATTATGGTGGTGGGGAGGAGGGAAGGTGGGGAATTATGGTGGTAGGGAGGAAGGAAGGTGGGGAATTATGGTGGTGGGGAGGAGGGAAGGTGGGGAATTATAGTGGTAAGGAAGAGGGAGGGTGGGGAATTGTGGAGTTGGGGAGGAGGGAGAAATTACCCTAGTTTTAAGAAGCAATGATAAAGTGAGTGTTTAAGAGGCGAGCAGCTCATGTGATGGTGACGGGAGTTTTGTGGGAATAAAGTTGATCTTAGGAGGAGTGGTGGGTGGGTGGGGAGGAGTGGTGTGGTGAGTGAGGGAGGAGAGGGGGACGGTGAGGGAGGGTCTTGATGGTGGTGGGGAAGATAGGAACGACTTGGTAGGTATGGAGAAAAATTTCACTCCCTATAATATCTTTCCCCACTCACTCCTCCTCTCCCCCCCCCCCCCCCCCCACACCTGACATGACACATACCAACACTAACGATCATTTCCGTCCAATTACCTGTTACTGCCACCACAACAATACCATCACACCCCCCACCCACCAGAAATGACTGACTGACTTCCTCTCACCGCCATGTACTACGGTGGCTAATGTTGAGAAAATACCACGAACTGGAAGGCTAAAATTTGTTGTAAGGAAGAAATAACATAATGATCCCATGGTAGGGTAGGTTATGGTTGGGTAGGTCATCGGTGGTAGGTTATGGTAGGGCAGGTTAGGTTCGTGTCATGACTCGCAGTCATGTTTCGAGTATTTTTTTTTCAACAACGACCATTTTTTCCCGCTAACAACATGGTACCCGACACACAAAACACCGCCAGCTGGGGCTCTGGGTGTGGTGACCCGAAAGAACTATTGCCGTGTTTTCTCTCAACCTTCCACGGGACCAAAAGGCTCGAGTTTTACCGATACTGAAGGTAATCAATGTAAAAGGCACCGGATCCCCTCCCTCGTAGGGTGGGTGCTGCCGGGTCTGGCATCACTGGTAAGTGTAGGTCAAAGGGGCCCCAGTCCTATTAGACCCTAAGTTAATCTAGCCAATAGATCTGGGGCCTAGTTGACCAGTTATCACATTTAACGACGGGGCTCCCGATCCAGGGTGCTCTACAGGCCTGGTAACACTGAGACCATCAGGGCGGTGTACTGGAACGAGAAGTCATTTGCGGCGTGAAAGCTTTCAATCCACTTAAGAGGTATAAGGTAACAGCCTCCGTCACCTTCATTAACTAACACAACACCAGCTTTTGTCAAGAGATTATCACCTAAGATTATTTTCGTCCCTCTCACACTCAGCAGCTGAGGATGTGGGCAGGTAGACTAAGAACATAAGAACATAAGAATGGAGGAAACTGCAGCGGGTCTATTGGCCCATACTGGGCAGTCCCGTTTACACCCAACCCCTATTGCTCATATAAGCATCCAACCTATGTTTGAAGCAATTCAGCGTATTCGAGTTAATGATGATATTTGGTAACTTGTTCCATTCATCCACTACTCTGTTTCCAAACCAGTGTTTACCTATTTCACGCCTAAATCTAAATTTGTCTAATTTAAAACCATTGTTACGAGTTCGCTCCTGGTTGGATAGTTTGAGTACCTTTGTAATGTCCCCTTTGTTTAGCCCTGACTTCCACTTATACACCTCTATCAGGTCGCCCCTCGCTCTACGTCTCTCGAGGGAGTGCAAATTAAGATGCTTTAACCTGTCTCTATACTCAAGGTTCCTAATGCCCGGGATTAGTCTTGTCATTCTCCTCTGAATTCTTTCCAATGATTCTATATCCATTCTGTAGTCCCGTGACCAGAACTAAACTGCGTAATCCAGGTGCGGTCTCACAAGAGCAAGATACAGTTTTAGGATGACCTCGCAAGTCTTGTAACTAACACTCCTTTGTATGAACCCAAGTACTTTATTAGCCTTGTTACGAGCAAAAACACATTGTTTACTTGGCTTAAGGTTCCTACTTATCATTACTCCTAAATCTCTCTCGCAGTCGGATTTCTCTATGGCAGCGTTGTTCATCTGGTATCTGGTTTCCCTGTTTACATCTCCTATACTGAGTACTTTACATTTGTCCACGTTGAATTTCATCTGCTGACCACACACACACACACACACCTACATGAGCGGCCACATCCAACGTAATAGTGGCCACACAATGGCCCTGTTGAACATACACACACCTATACAGGAATGGCCACACCTAGGACCGACATGGCCACAACCCGGAGCTTGGTCGGCGTATTTCCTCTTCTCACATAGCTGTGGCCTTTCCCGGTACACCTCTTACCCAACACACCTCCCCCAGCTCCCGGTACCAAACACACCATACCAGTAACTCACATATACGAATATTCAACACAACTCATACCGGTACAGTACTTCCTTCATCAGTCCCCGGTACACACACACACACCACACCCGGTACACTACAAATAAACAACCATCTCCACCAGTCCCCGGTACACCCACCTCCTCCCTGGTTCACCCCCCACACCACATCTACATAACCCACATACCAACGTTTAAAACTTTCCCATACTTTCTTAACAACTTTTCGAAAATACACATAAAAATACCAATACACATCACTAACATATACACAAACATACAGAGTGAGTCATAAAATCTATACACATTGCCTTAACGATTTTCATAAAGGCTGCGTTGAATACTTACATTACAACAGCAACATTGTCCTAGCTTGTGGAAGACCTCACATATCAACAAGTGGGTGGGGGGGGGGGGGGGGAGAGGGACAATGTTGCTCTTGTTACGACGAACACTCAGGCGAAATCCACGAAATTGTGTATATATATTTTTTCTGAGACACCCTGTAATTTAAACATATAGACATCGATATATATCACACTATATAAACTTGATATAAAAGTTTTGAAAAATATTACCCCAAAATAATCACTGTTTTTTGTTTTATTTATGATTTACAAATAGTTTCAGGTTAAAACTGGTATAACTATTAAGCTTCGTTTCACTAAGCTTTAAAAATTTCCAATATGGATACAATTTAGAGTATTATTAATATGTATACTTATTACATACTGAATATGTATACTGTATGTAGTTATTAAACTTGTAGGAAGCAAAAAGACACACGTCAACCCACGACCACAGACCAAAGGCCACTGTTGGTTCTCCTCTACCCTCCCTCCCTCACTGACCTGACCCACACACCACCCTCACCCCACACCCTCCCCTTCAACATAAACTATAGACTCACGCAATAATATATCTTAATAGGCGATAAATGAAGAATGGAGGAAAGAATGTGGAGAGTAATTTGTATTTATTTTTCCTAAGACTTAGTAACGATGGTTGGCTTGGCGGGACATGGAACACCCCCCAACACCCCAAGAGTTAGAAGGTACCGATTAGTCTATTTCTGAGATTAATTACATATCCTTATTAACTACTTACCATATAAATAACCAATAGCATTTAATTATACTATTATAGCTATATATATTATTCTATTAAATTATTTTGTCAAAGAAAACGATAAAATAGAGGGGGGGAGTTAAATGGGGACTTAGCAACGATAGCGCGGAGGGTGAAAAGATGAAGGCGTGGGGGAAGGAATGGGGGGTGAGGGAGGTGGAGAAGGGATGGGGGGGGTTGAGGGAGGTGGAGGGGGGGTGAGGGAGGTGGGGGTGAGGGAGGTGGGGGTGGGGGAGGTGGAGAAGGGATGGGGGGGTTGAGGGAGGTGGAGGGGGGTGAGGGAGGTGGGGGTGAGGGAGGTGGAGAAGGGATGGGGGGGGGGTTGAGGGAGGTGGAGGGAGGTGGGGGTGAGGGAGGCATTATGGGAGTGGTCGTAGTAGGTAGTTGTTGCCGTAGTACAAAAACGACCACCTTAAAAGTACATTTTCTTTTATAGGTATAATGTAAACCCTAACCTAACCTAACCTAACAAGTACTTACTACACTTCAGACACTTGCGAAATATTTTACAAATGATGGTTAAGGTACAGGGAAGATTGTAGGTCAAATGGGCCCCTGTCCTAATAGGCCCCAGGCTACACTAACTACTAGAATTTAAGTCTATTAACATTAGGGGCCCATTAGGACTAGACCCCAATCCCGGGGCTCATTAGGACTGGGGCCTATTTAGACAAGTGATAGACTTGGAAAAAAATAGTGAGGTGTGTGTGTGTTGGGGGGGGGGGGGGGTGGGGGCACGCCCAATCCCACGGCAGCTCTTACACGCCCTTGCCGGAAGTCCCGCACGCCTCTCGACCCCTCCCCCCCACCCCCCTCACTCAACCACGCCTTGAGTAGCGACGCCGAGTGGTCAAATGGTCAATCTTAATGGGTTACCAGTCTTAATGGGACACAGATTTAATGGGTTCCAGTCGTAAGGGATTCCTGGTCTCAATGGGTCACAGTCTTAATGGGTCACAATCCTAATGGGTTCCAGTCTTAAGGGGTTCTGGTCTCAATGGGTCACAGTCTTAATGGGTCACAATCCTAATGGGTTCCAGTCTTAACCTGCTGTACTTATTAAGACTGGGGATTAGTCCTTATCTGTTCCAATAATAATAGATTAGGTTAGGTTAGGTTAGGTTAGGTTAGGGCCTAGTAGGACTGGGGCGGTGAGGTCCATCTTGCCAGGAACCAACAAGAACAATTTGAATGATCAAGAGTTACCTCAAAACTGACATTACCTGCAGGTAGAAGCCAGGTAAGGTGGCCCCTAATACACCTATCCTTCTACGATCACAGGTACCCCACACGACGCCCACACCACGCCGCCCACACTCAGACCCCGCCCAGAGCCACGCCCTTGTCCTCCACGCCTCCCCCCACGCCAACAGCCATTTCCCGTAATCACCACACGCCAGGTATCTTATCGTTTACCAAGGAGACCCTCACTGTGCTTCAGGGTCGTGTATATACGGCAAGAGAAGGCCCTGAACTCGTGGGAAGGAGTGGCACCCACAGCCCCTTGCATAAAGTGAGGGAGGGGAGAGGGTGAGAGAGGGGAGGGTGGGGGAGGGGTGAGGGGGAAAATGAGAGGGGTAAGGGGGAAAGGGAGAAGGTAGGGGGTTAATGTTGTGTTAAGGTCCCAATAGTCTAGTCTTGGCTTTTAATTACCTTGCGTAAAGATGTGTGTGTGTGTGTGTGTGTGTGTGTGTGTGTGTGTGTGTGTGTCTAACTCCGCTTAAACAAACACAACATAATAATTACTATACTGTGTCTACATCAACAGTTCAACTTAGTGTGTGATGGTGAGTCGGCACAAGCCCGGAGGCACGTGGGTGGGGTGAGGGTGGTTAATAGCCGTCACCTTAACCCTTGAGTACGAGGAGTTAATCCCTTGAGTACGATATCACCACAAAATAATTTAATAATCTCGTTAAAATAATCACATAATCCATATAGTTTACATAAGATCAATAAATTAATTAGACTTGGCGGCATCTTCCACCCACACCTTCCACTAATACTCCCTATCCATCCTACACCCACATCATCCACCTACACCATCCACCCACACCCTCCACCCACACCCTTCACCCACATCATCCACCCACTCGTATACGCCTCCAAGTCTTTCATTCTCAAAGGAAATAAATCGCCGCCTTTTCAATATAGATAAACTAGTCCTCCCTTCTCAACAATCTCTCTCCCCTTCCTCACCTCCCCCTACCCTTTCCTCGCCGCCTACCCCCTTATCTCCTTACCTTCTTCCCTACCCTTTCCTCACCTCCCTTCCCCCTCCTCCCTTTACGTTCTATCCCTCCCCTTTACCTCCCTTCCCCTTACCCTTTCCTCATCTTCCATCCCTTCCTCACCTACCTCCCTTCCCCCTTTATACCCAATTCATTAGCTCCCTACCCCCTTACCCCTTACCTCCTACCCCCTCCCCCTTACCTCCCTTTACCTCCTTCTCCCTCGCACCAAATTCCAGAGCAAACATTTATCTCCAGATTCTTTGTATTCATCTCCAACGAGTAATTCTTTTGCATTCTTCTAATTCCTCTCATTTATTTCCTATTTCTTTCCATCTCTCTCTTTAATTCTTTCTATTTCTTTCTTGATTCTTCGGTTGTCGAGTAATTTCTTGTATGTTTATTATCTAATTCCACTACTTCCGTCACCGCCACTATCCTCTCCCCTCAAACTACCACCACTACCACCCTCAACCCCCTTCAGGGCAACCACTACTACTACCATCACTACCACCATCATCTCCTCTAGTTATCACTACTACTACCACCATCCCCACCAGCTCGTAGGATGTACTGATAGGGTGATGGTGGATGCAGTACCTACCACAATCATCCTCTCTAACTCGTATAGTGCTAAGTAGTGGTAGATGCAGTAACTACCAACACAACCACTATCACCCCCCTCTTCCCTTGACAGCTGTTATGGTTGTGTTGGCAGGGTGATGGTGGTGGTGTCAGTGTGGTAATAGTGGTGGCAGGGTGGTGGCAGAAGAGAGCAAGGGTAGGTCTTGACGCACAGGGTCCAGTGGTCTCATTATGGAAGAATAAACATCTGTCCGTCCAGCCAGAGCTTTGTGTTGTGGCAGCGCTCACAAAGCCTCAACATACCCAGCCAGGGGACGCGTGCCTTTGTGCCTCTCACCCCCTCCTCCTCCTCCTCCTGCTGCTGCTGCTCCCTCCTGCAGGACCGTCGTGCCTCAAAGACTGGTGGTGACATGTTGGGAAAGCCTCTGTGGTCTGCTCATAAATCTACATCACGTGAGGGAATTTTTTTTTTGAGTCAATATGAGGATTATTATTACGACATCTGCTCAAAGGCATATGTGAGGAATTTATGAGTCTATGAGAATTTATATTTTGGGAATTATGAGTTTATAGAGAATAAATATTGTGAGAAATGTTTGTTTATGTTCCACCAACTTGTGTGTTTATTTTATGGTAATGTGTAGGAGCGAGGGCCCGACCGTCTCCCTATGGTCAGGGTGAAATTTAAAGCCCCCTCCCCCCTTTTAAAGCGTACTGTAAGGCTTTCCCTTCCTCCTCCTCTTCTCCCCTCCTACTCCTCTTCCTCCTCTCCCCCCCCTCCTCCTCGCCACATGCCTCCCCCCCCCTCCTCCTCGCCACATGCCTCATCTCCCCCTCCTCTCACCCTCATGGAAACATGTTTTGACAGCCGGGACCTGGCCGCCTTCCTCTAACATAACATATACTGTATATACTAACCTAACCTAACCTAACCTAACCTAACCTAACCAACACCAACCTAACCTAACCTAACCTAACCAACACCAACCTAACCTAACCTAACCTAACCTAACCTAACCAACACCAACCTAACCTAACCTAACCAACACCAACCTAACCTAACCTAACCTAACCTAACCAACACCAACCTAACCTAACCTAACCTAACCAACACCAACCTAACCTAACCTAACCTAACCTAACCAACACCAACCTAACCTAACCAACACCAACCTAACCTAACCAACACCAACCTAACCTAACCAACACCAACCTAACCTGACCTTCCCTAACAGGAGCTACGAGACAGCATCCTGTTAAAAACGTCTAGGTTAGGTTAGGTTAGGAGAGGAGGAGGAAATCAATAAGGTTCATTTGTCAGGGTGTTGGCACGTAGACATGACACCTGTTGACGCTACTTGAACCTGACCCGAGTGTTGGGTTTGAAAGAGGTCAGGTCAGGTCACTCACAGGTCAGGTGCTGGGTACATGACACTAAACGACACACCTGGTACACGGCGCACCTGGTACACGACACACCTGGTACACAACACACCTAGTTCAACGACACACCTGGTACAATACACACCGGGTACACGACACACCTAGTACAACGACACACCTGGTACACGACACACCTGGTACAATACACACCGGGTTCACGACACACCTAGTACAACGACACACCTGGTACACGACACACCTGGTACACGACACACCTAGTACAACGACACACCTGGTACACGACACACCTGGTACAATACACACCTGGTACACGACACACCTGGTACACGACACACCTGGTACAACGACACATCTGGTATACGACACCACGACCAGTAAATATGGCAGAACGAGACGATAATTACCTTGACCTATGATGGATAACCACTCCAGGTCAAAGGGTATATGGGGTCACACACAGCAACAGGTGTGAGGTCACATGTCACAGTTCACCTCCATGCTTGAAGTCATTAAAGAGAGAGAGAGAGAGAGAGAGAGAGAGAGAGAGAGAGAGAGAGAGAGAGAGAGAGAGAGAGAGAGAGTATTCAACAAAATTAAAATTGGTTAACTGTGATTGGTTGGAAGTGATGGCATGGGTGAGTGACAGCTGGTACACACACACACACACACACACAGCTCGGGTTACCAACTGGGCCAGGAATTGCCGCTGTCCTGGCCAACCCAACCAGCACATTGTGGGCGGGGTCGAGGGTCAGCTGAGGCCGTGGGACAGTACACCCACCCACCCACCACCCACCTCCCCCCCCTCCCCATCTAGGACCGTGGGACACAACACTCACCCACCACCCACGCCCCTAAAGACAACTACTAAATGACAATAACTTAGATAAATAAAATATAAATGTCTCCATGTGACCCATTTTCTATTATGATCGTTTTCTTTATAAGGGACACTAAAGCATTTATCTTGAGATATTTTGGGGGGTTTCTGTACTAATTTAACCTACATGAAGGGCCATTAGCACTGAACCCCATAAGAAATTGGTTAGGTTAGGTTAGGATTGGGGTCAAGCTTCAGGTGAGCGTTTAACTTGCTTTAGTGAAGAGTGATTAGTGTGCATAGGTTGGGGCAGGGTCTAAATATGCTGGGGGTGCAAAGAGGAACCTCAGTCGTGAGCGGGCTGACGGCCTGGGGGGGGGGGGAGGGGGGGATCTCTCAGTCAGTCAGTTAGGAAAGGCGGAGGGGGAGGGGAAGGGATTTCTCTCAGTCAGTCAGTCAGTGAGTCAGTTAGGAAAGTAGTCCACAAAGCTGACTAAAATAGTTAAGATATTATATAAAAATACCAAAACCACAGAGGAGAGGCGGGAGGGAGGACATGAACAGCGACAGACCTTAGCCAGATCTCCTTAGATCAGGGCGGGGGGTACCCTACTCCTGCCCAAGGGGAGGGGGGTTTGGGGGGGGGTTGGAGGATTTAAGATATGAGGGGAGGGGGGTTTTGGGGAGGAGGGCGGGTGTGTGGGAGAGAGAGGGGGAGGGATAAGTGGAGAGGAAGAGGGATGGGGAGAGGGAAAGGGAGAGAGGGAGGAATAGATAAGAGGGGAGGAAGAAAAATGGAGAAAGAGAGGGAAAGGGAAAAAGAGGAGGGAAAGGGTGAGTGAAGAGATAAGGGAGAGGAAGAGGGAGGGAAAAGGGAGAGAGAGAAGGAAAGGGGGAGAGGGAGGGAAAAGAGGAGAGGGGGGGACAAGGCCACTTGGAGGTAAAGGGAGGTTGGAAGGAGAGGGACAAGAATAAGGTAGAGGGTATCACCTTACAACCCTGGGGGCCACAACCACCACTACCATCACCACCCACTACCACCATCACCCACTAGCACCACCACCCACCACCACCATCACCCACTACTACCACCACCACTACCACCACCCACTACCACCATCACCCACTAGCACCACCACCCACCACCACCATCACCCACTACTACCACCACCCACTACCATCACCACCCACTACTACCACCACCCACAACCACCATCACCCACTAGCACCACCACCCACCACCACCATCACCCTCTACCACCACCACTCACTACTACCACTACTACCAGCACAATCACCACTAACGCCGAGTACCATACACAGTAACCACACCCGCACCACAACCCGTGCTGAGTGAACGCTAACACAAACAAAAACAACTTGGGGAAAAATTAGGTTAGGTTAGGTTAGGTTCTCATACTACCGAACCTTGTCGCACCTGGCACAGAAATTAGACTTTTTTTTATTCCTGTACTAAGTTGTTGCTTTTTTTTTACGGGGATTAGCCCACCCGGGCACAGGTCACTGACCCACATCGGGGCCTGGGGGGCGAAAATGTAATAATAATAATAATAATAATAATAATAATAATAATAATAATAATAATAAAGAACCATAAAGAAATACAAAAATAAAAAAAGATCAAAAGTGAGAAACAATATACTATATGTGTGTTGTGTTGTCAAAAGTAAGAGAAACAATTGAGACCTGCAATTGTGTAAGTTCATTATCCATCTATCTATCGCAGGTAACGACGTGTACCTGGTGTAGACATCTGGATATATTTGTTTATAGCGCTGTTACTATGAGCTTACGACACAACACACAAGACACCATCAAGGGAGGGGGGGTGTAGGTGTGTGTTTTGAGCTTACGACACAACACACCAGACACCATCAAGGGAGGCAGATGTGTTGAGCGTTATTCATAGCAGGAATACCACACATGCTAGGAGGTTCTTGCCTGGGAAGAGAGGGAGAGGAGGGAGAGTAGAGAGAGGAGGGAGAGGAAGGAGGAAGAGTGAGCAGGAGGGAGGGAGAGTAGAAAGGAAAGTACGAGAGAAGAAGGGAGGAAAAAGTGTAGGATGAAAACAAGGAGAAAGGGAAGGGAGAAAACAGTGGAGTAAGAGGGAAATCAGGGAGTGAGGAGGTAGAAAGGGAGAGAGGAGAAAGGGAGGGAAAAGTAAGGAGGGAGGAAGCAGGGAGGTTAGGAAGGAAATCAGGGAGGGAGGAGAAAAGGAGAGAGGGAGGGGAAAGTAAGGAGGGAGGAAGTAGGGAGGGTAGGAAGGAAAGCAGGGAGGGAAGGAAGGAAAGCAGGGAGGGAGGAGAAAGGGAGGGAGATATAAGGAGGGAGGAAGCAGGGAGGGTAGGAAGGGCTCCAGTCTTCCTTAGGTTCACCAGGCTGTTGCTATTCGCGGCTCGCAGGTGTATAGTGTGTGCAGTGTGGCGTGTCCTAAGACGGCCAGGTCAACCAGGTGGGTTTATACCATGTGTGGGCAAGTGGTCTCTCTCTCTCTCTCTCTCTCTCTCTCTCTCTCTCTCTCTCTCTCTCTCTCTCTCTCTCTCTCTCTTAATTCTCACTATAACTGCCTCACTACACCTACATCCTCCATATCTCATACCCACAAACACACCATAATATTTCTCTACCTACCTCACTATACATATCCCCCCTCCCCCTCTCCACACCCCCCCCCCCATTCATATAAATTACATAGGGAAAACGGTATTATATTTTTTTAACACAATACATATTTTTTCCCCCCATATATCCAAACATCAATAAATTTCCCCAGATCCCTTTATCATTTTTCCTCGTATTATCAACGTGCCAATATCATGTTTGTTTTAATGGATTTTAATATTAAACTGTCACAAAATACGCATACATAATGTTTGTTTTGCTTTTGTTTTTTTTTTTGGTTCTCGTGTTTGTTTACATATTACAGTGTATATTTACAGTACATCGTTTGTGTGTGTATGGTATGTTAGTTTTGTGTAATAATAATAAGATGATAACAAAAACAATAACCCAACCTAACCCTAACCCTCCCTCATAATGCAATAAGCAAAATAACTCTAAAAATAAAAATAAACAATAAGAAAACTATAATGTGCTATGTAATAATTATTAACACATCGCCAAACACCGCTCTGCAACTCTGCTTTTCCAACGCAATACAACACGAAGTCTGTCTTAAAGTGCGATGTAATTCAATACTTCCAGAATAACACAAAAACACCAAAAGTCTACCTCGGAAACCCATAGTTGGTGAGTAATTAGCATTAAAGACCTCATTAAAATCTTCCTAGCGTCATTACAACAACTAATGACGCCGCAATCGAATCGTGGTCCATAGATTCGGATTCGGTGTGTTCAGGAGGACCTAAACTGAGACTCAAGAGGACCTATACTGAGACTCAAGAGGGCCTAACCTGAGACTCAAGAGGACCTAAACTGAGACTCAAGAGGACCTAAGCTGAGACTCAAGAGGGCCTAACCTGAGACTCAAGAGGACCTAAACTGAGATTCAAAAGGACGTAAACCGAGACTCAAGAGGACCTATACTGAGACTCAGGAGGACCTATAATGAGACTCAAGAAAATATTGAAATATCCTTTTCTCTCGGAATTGGAATTTAAGGGGTTTAACTACAGTAATGTCCCACGTCTGAAAACTTTCCTCATTTCGCACCGTGCTTCCTGCCTCCTCCCTCTCCTTACCGCCTCTTCCTCCTCCTCCTCCTCCTTTTACTTCCCCTCCATCTTCTTCTCTCCCACTACCTCCTCAACATTTTCCTGTCCCTCCTCCTTTATCTCCTTCCTTACCCCACTCCTCCTCCTACTCTTCCTTCTTCCCACACACTCATGACCCACTGGCTCTTTCAATGCCTAAGCGACCTCACAGCTCCGGCACTGTACCTGCCTTTAACGCCCCTTTGATGTCAAGCTCTTCCTATTCTGGCACCCCCCCCCCGTCCTTGTTGAGAGCACCCCCCCCCCCTCCATGCATTTCCTATTCCCAGAAACTCCTCACTGCTTATGCTGCGTCTCTCTCTCTCTCTCTCTCTCTCTCTCTCTCTCTCTCTCTCTCTCTCTCTCTATGTACATATTTTGCTATCCTTTTCTTCCTTCATTTCTATCTTCTATCTTCCCGTTTCTCATCTCTTATTTTTTTCTATCTTCTATCTCTTCTTTCTTTATTTAATTCTATATCTAGGTCTCTATTATAACGTTCAACTTTATGGTTAACTCAGTAGCAGATTAGTATTACCTAGGTTAAGTTGCGTTAGGTTAATATTACGTTAAGTTGCGTTAGATTAGGTATTATGTTAAATTGCGTTAGATTAGGTATCATGTTAAGTTGCGTTAGATTAGGTATCATGTTAAGTTGCGTTAGATTAGGTATCATGTTAAGTTGCATTAGATTAGGTATCATGTTAAGTTGCGTTAGATTAGGTATCATGTTAAGTTGCGTTAGATTAGGTATCATGTTAAATTGCGTTAGATTAGGTATCATGTTAAGTTGCGTTAGATTAGGTATCATGTTAAATTGCGTTAGATTAGGTATCATGTTAATTTGCGTTAGATTAGGTATCATGTTAATTTGCGTTAGATTAGGTATCATGTTAAGTTGCGTTAGATTAGGTATCATGCTAAATTGCGTTAGATTAGGTATCATGTTAATTTAGCGTCAGTTTGGTTACTCTTAAGGTGAAATTAACTGGGGTGCCTAATCTTCAGGTTATGAAATGTGGGGTACAAAACATCAAGTGGAAACGAGGGGGGTAGGAATAATGATAGAAATAAGAGAAATAATGAGAGAAATGAGAGAAATAATGAGAGAAATGAGAGAAATAATGAGAGAAATAATGAGAGATAGTGGTGCAAGACAAAGCAGTAGAAAGTGACAGGAAAGGCGATAGACATCATTGAAGAAATAACATAGTTTTTGCTCGTATCTTCAACTAGTGATCCCAGGTGAGTGAATAGTGAGGTCAACACACACACACACACACACACACACACACACACACACGCGCGCGCACACACACACACACACACACACGCACGCACACGCGCACACACACACACGCACACACACACACACACACACACACACATACACACACACACACACACACACACACACACACACACACGCACACACACATCAACCAACTCCTTTACCAGTCCAAGGAAAAACAGGATCGGCAGTAGGACCACCTCCCCGTCAGGCAGGTCTTCTGTGATCCAAACCTCTACCTACAGTACTCTCGAGTCAGTCCAGTCATCACTACTACTTTCTTACCTGACTCTCTCTCTCTCCCTCTCTCTCTCTCTCTTTCCCTCTCCCTCTCTCTCTGTGGTTGAGTTGGGTTGGGTTATATATATATGTGTGTGTGTGTGTGTGTGTGTGTGTGTGTGTGTGAAAGGCGGACTCGACCCCAGCACCCCAGGAGAGTAAAACACAGTCATCACCTCCACACACACACACACACACACACACACACCTCTGTCTACTTCCTCTCTTTGTTCACTATCATTAACAGCCATATTTTTCAGAGAGGGATCACCTAAAAGACTATCCACCCCAATAGCTACCTGAGAGTTAGGTTAGGTTAGGTCAGATAGGGGCACGGGGGGGGGGGGGGGGGCAGCAGTCTTCAGGTGACCCAACAGAAACATGAATCATTACACAATAGTTTCCTCAGGTAGACACTCACTGACATCCTTCCCCCCCAGGTCAAGACACTCTCCATGCTGTGAGCTTAACACACCCTATCACCCTCACTTTGGACTAATGTTCGTATTTCGTTATATTTTCGTTGTAATTCTGATATATATTCTCAGCATTATGTATATGCTTTCTCCTGGAGGTTAAGACTTTGGGGAAATTGTATTGTGAGGGTGGAGGATGAGGGGTGAGGGGTGTGTTGTGTATTGTGAGGGTGGAGGGGTGAGGGGTGTGTTGTGTATTGTGAGGGTGGAGGGTGAGGGGTGTGTTGTATGTTGTGAGGGGTGTGGTGTATTGTGAGGGTGGAGGGGTGAGGGGTGTATTGTGAGGGTGTGTTGTGTATTGTGAGGGGTGAGGAGTGTGTTGTGTATTGTGAGGGTGAGGGGTGAGGGGTGTGTTGTGTATTGTGAGGGTGGAGGGTGAGGGGTGAGGGGTGTGTTGTGTATTGTGAGGGTGGAGGGTGAGGGGTGTGTTGTGTATTGTGAGGGTGGAGGGTGAGGGGTGAGGGGTGTGTTGTGTATTGTGAGGGTGGAGGGGTGAGGGGTGTGTTGTGTATTGTGAGGGTGGAGGGTGGGGGGTGTGTTGTGAGGGGTGGAGGGTGAGGGGTGTGTTGTGTATTGTGAGGGGTGGAGGGTGAGGGGTGTGTTGTGAGGGTAGAGGGGTGGTGTTAGGGTGTGAGGGGTGTACTATGAGGGTGAAAGTGGGGTGCTTGGTGTATTGAGAGCCACTGTACCACCTATTCACAATATCACTTCAAAATCACCTTCAAAATCACCTTCAAAATCACCTTCTAAATCACCCTCTAAATCACCTTCTAAATCACCTTCTAAATCACCCTCTAAATCACCTTCAAAATCACCCTATAAATCACCCTCTAAATCACCTTCTAAATTACCTTCTAAATTAGTATTATTCATCTTCAGAAACAACAACAAAACATGTGCTTGGTCTTATCAGTCTTTGTGTCTCACGTTTTTGATAGTAAATTGTTTTGGTAAATTGTGGTAATATTATTGTACATTGTAAGGACTGTGTGTGTGTGTGTGTGTGTGTGTGTGTGTGTGTGTGTGTGTGTGTGTGTGTGTGTGTGTGTGTGTGGAGTACAGTAAACAGTGCAGTATTGGTGGGGAGGTGAGGGAGGATATGTGTGTGTAAAAGGTGGGAAGAACAGGTGCTGGAGAGAGAGAGAGAGAGAGAGAGAGAGAGAGAGAGAGAGAGAGAGAGAGAGAGAGAGAGAGAGAGAGAGAGAGTACAGGTAATGTCAAGGGAAGGGTGGATGGAGGGAGGGAGAAGAAGGGACATGCGGAAGGGAAGGGAAAGGATTGCAGGTGTTGATAAGGTGAGGAAAGTCGAGAAGGAAGAGAAAAAAAGAAGGAAGTAATCTACAAGACGTTACAATAATTTCTGGCAGGTTGAGGGAGGGGAGCAGGTAACGGGAGGTGGCTGTAGGTAGCTTCTCGCCCCCCCCCCACCATTACTGTACTGTACCTGAAGAATGACTCGCCTCAAGGAAGGGCTTCTTCTACACTAACGCCAAGAGCTGTGTGTGTGTGTGTGTGTGTGTGTGTGTGTGACATTACTGGCATTGCTGTAGCCTTCATAATGACTCGAGCTACGACGTGTTCTGGGGCAGTGTGTGTGTGATACCTGACGTCGTTGTTTGGACTTGACGGTCATGACCTAAAACTAAGATGTTCTGATTTTGTTTTTGTTTGTATACGTGTAAAAAGCGTAATGTGGAATCAGTCAAGTGTCACCTCGCCCCCTCGCCAAAGACTGAAGATATTCGGTACACAGGTCGGCGTGTGGGCCACCAATGTTTCCCTCTGGATATAGCACGGAGTTAAAATAATATTTCCCACGCATAATAGCCCTGAGGGTCAGTCGCTTCCTGGCAGGTGAGGACCACTGATGAAATAACATAACGAAACAGGTAGCGGTACGTTCACTCTGTTCACCGCCCCACACGTCACGCCATAAACAAATCCCCCAAAATTATCTAATAAAAATAAATAACTTGGCCAATACTACATGCAAGTTTCAGGTTCATAAATCAAAGAACCTGACACATCGAGTTAAGCTTCGACAGAAAGATGTAAACAAACGGGGCAAAAAATAACTACCCCCCCAGGCCCCTCCCATCCTCTTTGGTAACTCATATCCTCGGGGAACGCGCTTCACGTGGCACCTGCAGGCAAAATGAGGAGATGGGGGGAGCGTTGTACAATATGAACTGAGCACTTAAGACGCACTTAACCCATAAAACACCCAGAATGAGAACTTAAGTCATTTAAAGCTGCATAACACATTCAAAATATATACACTTACCACACACTCAAACCAGAATCTACTGCACAGATACAACAACACAGACAAATACATAAAATAAGTAGTAACGCAAATATAATACCAACGTCTGCTGTGCACTAACGCGTCACAAATACTGCCATGTAATTTCTAACACTAAGCACTATAGGCAAGTCCTCCACTGTGGAATAAGATGCGATGTTGGTCAATTCGCCTTCATTAACACACACACACACACACACACACACACACACACACACACACACACTATCTCATCCGTGTTGTGTTGATCATCAAACATTTGTTGTACAATATTTGTATTATATTGTGACATTTACATTGTTCTGTTCGGCAGCACAAGAGTCAACATGGCCGGCGGTGTGTGTGGTGAGGGTGATGAGTCTGCTGTGTTGTTTTAATATCTTAATATATTATAAATGGTGTTGTCATTAGTAAATACATCACGAACACATGAATTAATAACTGACACTTCTTGGTATTGGTGTGTGTGTGTGTGTGTGTACCAAGCACCTTTCAACCCTAACAGACTCAGGAGGACAAGCGTGTACCATATCCATATTCTGCACTACACTTCCCCACTGAGACGACCGCCGCGTGAACACAGGTATCATGTAGCATCAATATTGTACCTTTAACACGAGACTCCTCTTCCATGTCTCACACCTCAAGGATACCTGGCCGTGTGTCTTGTTTTATGAAAGGACAATGGGAGGCTTTTTTTTTTATGTTTCGTTAAAAATGGATTAAAAAATGAACTTGGATCTCTCTCTCTTTGACTCTCTCTCTCTCTCTTTCTCATTCATACCTTAAACGAGACACACACACACACACACACACACACACACACACACACACACACACACACACTAACAAATACCGTATAAGGATGACAACGAAAAATAAAAACACGACTAAAATTATATACCTATCATTAGTACCGAGTCTTCTTACCGAGGTGGATGAAGAAAATGATCCGCGGTACCTGGAACACGAGTACAGGTTCTAAAATAAATCTCAGATAATAATTCCCCTTAAATAAAAAACAACTCAATACCTCACTTAAAAAAAAATAATAATAAAAAAAAAAAAAATTTAATCCAATAAAAAAAATCTATTCATAAATAAGTATAAATTTTGGTATCAGATGATTGTAAAGGGGAATAATTACCTTGAGTCTTTGAGTACCTGGCAGGTAAGGAGGGAAGGGGGTACTCACCTGGGGGCGGAGGCTTGGGGGGAGTGGATGGCCTCAGCTTGTACTGCCGACTTCTGCGTCACAGGATGGACCAATGTTGTCTCCTGCCGGTTGTGGCTGTGAGGGAAAGAGAGAGAGATATCATGTTAGAGCGGCGGTATGGCTGAGAGAGAGAGAGAGAGAGAGAGAGAGAGAGAGAGAGAGAGAGAGAGAGAGAGAGATTATAATTATTAGGGTGGCAGTATGGCTCTTCCTACCAAGTATATCTACACTTAACATGATGTAGCCATTCCAGTCACCTGTAGCCTAAAGTCAAACACCACAAGCAGCTCAGGTAAGGACGAGACAGCGACGATGATTTGAGTGATCTTGGAATACCTTTATGTAGAAGCTCCGGGACACAGTTATGTTGATAAATGTTGCACAGTATTGTAAACAAGTCAGTCACGTCAGAGTCTCACTACCTGGTGGTCTTTCTCAGCAGGTAAATCCTCCGTCACACCTGTAATTAACACCTCTTACCCTTCAGGCTCTGATACGACACCTGTTACTCCTTAATCACACCTTTTTATATAAATGTCTATTATTTCTCTCCTTCCCTCTACCATTCATTTCTCCCTCCCTTCTTCCCTCTCTCTCCTCCTCCCACTTTTATCTCCTCCTCTCACTCTCTCCCTCTCCAGCTTCTCTGAATCCTCCCACCTACTTCTCCTCTCACTACCATCCTCCTCCTCCTCCTCCTCCAACTCTCACCAAGAATCCAACCACCTTCCTCTCCTCCCGCACCCCCCCCCCTCCCTACCCCCATCTCCCTCCCACCACCACCACCACCACCTTCATCACACTATGCCCAGATCATTAGGAGGAGGTGTGTGTGTGTGTGTGTGTGTGTGTGTGTGTGTGTGTGTGTGTGTCCCCAACTGCGGGTCTTACAATAAACACTTCAGGTGATGAGGCTCCGTGAATCACCGTCCAGATTATACCTCGACCCACACATTGAGTATACAGTATATCATGGGTACAGTATATCATGGGTACAGTATATCATGGGTACAGTATACCATGGGTATAGTATATCATGGGTACAGTATATCATGGGTACAGTATATCATGGGTATAGTATATCATGGGTACAGTATATCATGGGTACAGTATATCATGGGCACAGTATATCATGGGTACAGTATATCATGGGCACAGTATATCATGGGTATAGTATATCATGGGTACAGTATATCATGGGTATAGTATATCATGGGTACAGTATATCATGGGTACAGTATATCATGGGTACAGTATAACACAGGATACATTTCTGGTGTTGATGAGAGCTACAGGTGGCGACAGTGTTGGTTTTTTGGTCAATAATTTAATTTTTATAACAATTTACCTAACCTATCCTAACCTAACCTATCCTAACCTTTTCATTCGTTAACTGACTCACCTTACATGTTAACCCTCCGCTCGTCAAGGTAAGGTTCCCAGATAAGGTTTTCATCACTGTGTATTTCTGGGATGGTTGACACACCTGTACTCTTGATTAGTTCTTTCCACTATTAATTACCAGGTAACTTTTCCACCTTCCATGACTCTAGCAACGGGGAGAGCCAGACTGATTACATTACCCTCAACCAGCCAATCGGAACAAGACACGTGACTATATCTCCCTGAACTAGCCAATCAGAACAAGACACGTGACTACATCTCCCTCAACCAGCCAATCGGAACAAGACACGTGACTATATCTCCCTGAACTAGCCAATCAGAACAAGACACGTGACTACATCTCCCTCAACCAGCCAATCGGAACAAGACACGTGACTATATCTTCCTGAACTAGCCAATCAGAACAAGACACGTGACTACATCTCCCTCAACCAGCCAATCGGAACAAGACACGTGACTATATCTTCCTGAACTAGCCAATCAGAACAAGACACGTGACTACATCTCCCTCAACCAGCCAATCAGGTGAGTGGACTACCCACGGCCAACACTCCCGAACGACCAAACTACCTAACAACCTAACCTACCTAGTTAACTACTCTCAAGCACTCGTTAGGTGGTTTATATTGTCTGGTTTATATACAGTCAAGTACATTATTATTTTGTAATTACTGAAAGAGTGAGTGAGTGAGTGAGTGAGTGAGTGAGTGTGAGTGAGTGAGTGAGTAAGACACGCTGCTGTAACTTAAAAAAATAACACAGTACTGAACAATAAACCAAAAAAAAAGAATAAAAAAAAACACAAACACGATAAAACAAACGAAAAATAAAAGTACTTAAAACAAAACAAAAATAACAAAATAAAAACGAAACTGATCCCTCGGCAAATAAAAAAAAAACAATAAATAATAAAAGAAATTTTTCTTTTATCAGCGTCTTAACAGTAGAGTATCTCAGTATAGTTGTGGTGGGCGGACAGTCAGGGGCGTAACAAGCGGACAGAGCGGAAAGGGCTGACGGGGGTGGGGGGGGGGGGGGTTAAGGTGGGCGGTAGGGCTCCTGTACGCCCAAATAAGGTAGGAAAGTACCCAGGTGTGTTTGGGCGTGGTGTCTTAACCTGAACTCCTGCCAGAGAGGGTACAGAAAGAGGTGGGTGTCCATCTAGGGAGTGTGGTGTGCTATTAACGGCAACCACAGCTAAGTGTATTAACCACGGCTGTTATTAACGTTATCCACAGCTAAAGGTGGTATCACACGAGCGTTATTATCCGGCTAAATTCATCCGGCAACTCAATATCGGCTGCAGATTTGGGTAGTTGCCGGGATATTCCACCAGAATTGGAGTTTCAACCAAATTATATTCACAGCATCACAAGCTACTGAGTGTGAGCTAATGGAGGGAAAATTAACGTTATAGTCATTATGAAATTAAACAGCTAAGTATATTTCAAAACTGCATCGTGTATTTTTTTGTATTTAAAGTATATAATTTACTTTTATATAAGAATACATAATTTTACAGTACTAGCTGACTTGACAAGGTAATGTTATGGTGTAAGTCCTGTGGTAGCTTGACTCAAACGCCTTCCCGACGCTTACACCAGACCGTATGGGTTCCAACACCAATTTTACAAAGATCAGGCACTCCGAAATTTCCCTGTGGAGTAATACGACATAGGAGGTCTTGGTATCGTGTTCTGTTCTGTCCTGTTCAGCCGTATCCATTGTTTCTCAACGTTTGTGGTCTCTCTCTCTCTCTCTCTCTCTCTCTCTCTCTCTCTCTCTCTCTCTCTCTCACCAACAACACCATCATCACCACCACCACACCACAAGTCAGACACACTATACCAAACACCATAAACCTCAGTCAAGTCGGGCCTCAGGTGGAAGGTCAAGCAACTCACCTGGCCAATTAACGCTCCTTGACATAATCTTACAACACGTAATATATTCTTAAATAATGTGTTAATGATGTTTTACTGAGACACAACAGCTTATTTTAACCTTGTTGGTGGTAATGATGGAGCTGAGGTGTCCACTTGTCGCTCATATGGTTTGTGTGGCATTTATCGCCTTTGTATATTATTATTATTATTATTATTATTATTATTATCTGAGGGAGGGAGGCCACACCTGAGTGCTGGAAGATGATCAGGTAATTAATTAAATGGAAAAGGAGAGAGAGAGAGAGAGAGAGAGAGAGAGAGAGAGAGAGAGAGAGAGAGAGAGAGAGAGAGAGAGAGAGAGACCACTACCACCACAACAAAACACCATCAGACACACTACCAGGCCAAGGTAAACATCAGTAATTTCTTAATGGGAAAAATTCTCAGGAAAGATAAGACGATAAACAATAGCATCTTAAAAGTAGGTTCTTACAGGGCGTCTCAATGGCCGAGGTGACAGTGAGGGGTGGGGGGGGGGGGGGAATGGATGGCTGCCTCCCGATCCTCTGCATTGTTTCTCAATCAACTTGAGAAGAAAAAAAAATGTCAAAGAGGAGTAATTCAAGACCACATCCTCGTCTGGTTTAACGGCAGGTCTTTAGTGTGTGTGTGTGTGTGTGTGTGTGTGTGTGTGTGTGTGTGTGTGTGTGTGTGTGATGGTATAAAGCTTCCGTCAACCAGATAATTCACCTGATCCACCCAATTCAACCCCCCGGCCCCTCCACCACCTCGCCCTCCACCCAACACTCCTGGTGCTTCAGGTCGACGGGGTTAACGAGAAGGTCATCATGAGTGATAGATAACCGGCAGGTGACCGACGTGTAACAGACACCTATGTATGAACCAGGTTAATGGCATGAGAGGTAAGGACATGCACTCTTGTTCACATGTACTCTCGTTCATAAGTACTCTCGTCCGTATGTACTCTCGTCTGTAAGTACTCTCGTCTGTAAGTACTCTCGTCCGTAAGTACTCTCGTCCACATCTAGTAAGGGTCCATCACGCACACTTTAATCCCCACACCACAACACACTACAAGCCTCCTCTTCACGCGTCCTCCCTCCTGCATATTTACCTGCAGGTGTTCATATGTAAGCCGGACAGGTAGCTCTGAACACCCTCCAATTAACACACCTGTAAATACAAAGCGCTAAGACAGGTATGTTCATGTAGTGTATCGCAGCTGTTGTGTACATCTGCTTTTGCTGCAGTATAAGGAAAACAAAAAAGAGAGAGGGCAGCTTAACAGTACAGCTTGAGAGGGCAGCTTGAGAAGGTAGCTGGAGAGTACAGTTTAAGAAGGTAGCTTGAGAGTACAGCTTGAGAGAGTAGCTTGGGAGGGTAGCTTGAGAGTACAGCTTAAGAATACAGCTTGAAGTTGCAGCTTGGCCTGACAGACTTGGATTGATTGGTCGTATTAGCCTTCCAAGACCCCTGACACTCGCCTTGTTGCTCTCCCTCCCGACTCTACTGCCATGTTTACGTCACTCCACTGAGGTGCAGTATGAAATAACTATATAAACGGACAAATGATGAAGAGTTAGCAAATAAAGGAGCAGAGTGAGACAAGGACGGAGGCGGGGCAGAGAGCGTGAGGTGGTGCACGGCGGAGTGCTTGAGAGACCGCCCGCACCGCCTCTCACTCCGCCAGACGAGCTCCTCTCCTCATCACGTCCACGATTTGCTCCTATCACGTTTCCGACAATTGTATCACGCCAAGACCTTGTTCTGCCTGGGATATTGCTGCCCCCTTCCCCCAAATGGCGCCCATCTCCTCCACCACCCAGTGTGGCGCACACTCCTTCTCACATCCAGCGTGGGATAAGAGTGTGTGGTAGACAACCTGTGGTGGACAGGTACAGGCGTCATGATATACTAATATGAGCGAGACAAAAGAATGTTTTTATTGTGAACTGTATAAGTAAACAATGATATTTCAGGTTCAAAATAAAAAGGATTAAACACAGAAGGAATCCTTGCAGTAACTGGTCCTTACCTGAGGAGCTCGAGAAAGTCTTCGACATATGATATCAGATGTACACTTATATGCAAGTATAAATAAATAAAGCTTTTGTATAATAGTTTAAAAAGCGGAAAAAGGAAGAGGAGGAGGTAGTAAAGACATACACAGGATAATCAGAGTTCAAGAAAATTATCCCTAGTTATCCGGCTTCACCCAGGTGGAGGGACAGGTGATAGAGCACGACCAGCCCCCAGGCCACCTGCACCTCCCTACTACTCGTAAATTTCAGCTGTCTTCAAAACTGCGATATGCATTAGGAACATACAGACATACACATACACAAACAACAAAAGTCGTCCACACAGCTGCCATATGCGGATGCGACATTAAAGAATAATAGTTCTCTCCAGTATGGCCGACCATATTTTACCACTCTGCCTCACTTATCACGGAGGAATCACCCCATATTGTGTTGTTTCTGCCAAGACGTATAAATGTCTCCCCGTGTCCTGCCTCACTCTGTATGGTAATAAGGAGTCTTTACCACAACAAAGCAGTACGTCAAGAATACATGACATGAGTGACAATAATCCAAACCTCGTAAAATTAATTCTGGTAACAAGTGTAACAACAAACTAGAGGTAAAGCGAGGTTCACCTTTGTTGGCCCAGGATGGCGGCCAGCACACTGTTTGTGTGAGGTCCCTGGCCTGCCAGGTGCACCAGACTGCCAGCCACTGGTGACGAGATGGAAATTAAACTCCGCGTCCCCATTCTGATGGAGGACCTGCGGTTTTCCTCTCCGGCGAAAGAGTATCGCCGCTGATCGTCCCTGCCCCTGGCTACTGACGAGCCTCTGGGTGACCAACTAAATCTCTTCTTCTCGCTGGAGGACCACGACAGACGTTTCTTACACTTGGGTACATTAACGCACGACTCAGTCCGCGGGAACAAAGTCGTCGCCTCGTCCGCCAGAGTTCGTGATTTCCTACGACCTTGGAAGACTTTTTCATTGTTCAAGATTTCACATTTTGAGTGAGGAATATGTAGTACTTTGTGAAGCTTTTCCCCCGCCGCCCACGACAGCCTTTTCCTGGTCAGGTTGGGTCTGTCGCCGGTCTTGTTGTCATAAGCGAAGGGCTCAACGTATGACAGACGCACACGAGGTCCTGGAGACTCTGTGGGCTCACAAAATGAAACATGCTTCGAACTTCCTGTGGAAGCTTTCCTTTTTGACTTTGTGTTATTACCTTTATTTTCTTCTTCAGCTTTCAGAACTCCTTGATAAACCTCAATGGTTCTGATCTTCTGAGAATTTTCTATGTTATGCTGAACCTCAACTCTATGTTGATCGTCTGAACTCTTCATTATTCTCTGTGCCTTCATCTGCTCCGCCTTCTCGATGTTGTTAACCTTCTGGGTGATCATGGAGACGGCTTGAGTGCCCATGACCACCGAGGCGCTTCTGACACGTCCATAACTCACGTCTTCCTCCTGCAGGGTCGGCAGCGAGAAGCTGCGGCCCACACATACTGTCTTACGGCTCCTGGGCCGCGTCATGTGGCTCTCTAAGACGGGAGTGTCGGGGAAATTGAGGTTCCTGAGGTAGATGTGGTTACCTCCACTGCCCACGAAGGCCCTAGTCCCCAGCTGGCTCCTCAGACCCATGGGGGAGGCGGACACAGCCACCTGTGGAGCATAATAACCCGGGGGCCGCCCTCCCTCCCCGCCCAGGCTGACGATGGAGGCGTACACACGAGGTCTCGGGGCGGTGTAGCCAGACAGGGGTTCATCCAAGAGCCACGGGTAAGACGCCCTGCTCCTGGAGGAGTGACCTGTCATAACCATTTCCCCGTGCCTGAACTGTGTGGGCAAACGACCTGCAGGAGGGTACAGGGGCACAGGTCTCGAGTAATTGGGAAAAGACCCTGGGTAAGGAAGTGCTCGACCAAGGTAAGGAGGAGCAGCGCTCGTGTAAGTGGTGAGGGGCGCCGGGCATCCTCGAGAGCCACTGGTGTTAACTCTGGACATGTTAGCGTGAGGTACTCGGGTCGACCTCACACCTACTGCGTCATCAGTAGTTCAGGTGACACATTATACACTGCACCAACAACACATCACCACCGTCACGTTTTATCACTCGTCAAACTTGTCCTTCTCGCCTCAGCTCGTCTTCCTGCATGCAACAACTCTTAAGTTACAAGACTGAAACGAGCACCACGACCACTGGGAGGCAATACAGTGCTCAGTTACCTTCTTCAAGAAGGCTGACACCATCACCACACTCCACACATCACACCTTCACACCTCTCAAGTCACGTGGGTAATAAAGTCACTGTCCTTATATCCTCTTCGAATACATCTTCAATATTAAAGAGAATCACATCCACCGTCACTAACAAGTCAATATATTTAGATCCCTTTGGACAGGTCTTAGCTTCGGGTCTTAGTTATGCAGGGAAGAATCTCTGGGTCTTATCTCCCACGCGTATTATCACAATTTGTTGATAAAAAATACTTGAAGCTCTCGAGTTCTTTTAGGTGAGAAGTGAGTGGCTGAGTGACGACGACTGAGTGACGGCGGGTGAGTAACGATGTTGAGTGACGATGGCTAAGTGACGGTGTTGAGTAACGGCGAGTTGAGTAGCTAGTTACACCGTGAGTCAGGAGAGAGTGGTTGAGCGACCAGTTAATTGGCATAAACACACGTTAGACAAGAAGACGTGTCGAGTCAGTGCTTATCATCTATCTATATATAAAATAGATATAAATTCTATCATTATATAACAGAGGAAAGATATCTATTTCCTTCTGTTACGTCACATATAACAAACAGTATCTATTTCATTCATTTATTATTCATATTTTTTTTTCATATATGACTGAAATGAAAATCTAATAAACTACACATTCACTATAACAACACAACACGTTCACCATAACATAACACGTTCACTATACCAACACAACACGTTCACTATACCAACACGACATGACACACAACACGTTCACTTTTGGCAGAATTAATGGTCGTTCACAATGCATTAAACGCCAACACTGACTCATTATCTCAGACATTAACAGAGAACGACCCGCCTCCTGTTAACAGAGAACGACCCGCCTCCTGTTAACAGAGAACGACCCGCCTCCTGTTAACAATTAAGTTTACGTTTCACTGCACCGATTGGCTGACCCGGTGTGTCTCTTTCGAATCCAGCGGCCCTTGTGATTTGGCACCAAAGACTTCTGACACTGCAGACTATTCCCCCCTCCCCCTCTCCCCTCCCTCCCTAAATCCCCCCAACCCCCCAATCTCTAACCCCCCCCCCTCCCTCACACCCCCTCCTGGCAGCGTCCGAAACCCGAAGTGTGATGGGAACTCCCACGATTTCATTTCCTTTGGGTTACCTTTGTTATTTCACTCTACAGGTAATTGCCCAAGGTTGATGTGAAGATCCAGGGGGTGCATTCTTTCGTAGGTATAGGGAGGCGTGGTAGGAGGTGCGGGAGGAGGTGCGGGAGTAGGTGCGGGAGGAGGTGCGGGTGGAGGCGTGGGTGACGTGTATAGCGTCCGGGGCCTTACACAGATAGGGACGGGTTTCTGTTCTCACCCCCAACACATACAATAACCTTGGACAGCTTCTCTTATTCACCCGTCATCATCCTCCTCCTTCACCCGTCACCCGTCACCATCCTCCTTCACCCGTCACCATCCTCCTCCTTCACCCTTCACCAATCACCATCCTCCTTCACCCTTCACCAATCACCATCCTCCTTCACCCGTCACCATCCTCCTCCTTCACCCGTCACCATCCTCCTCCTTCACCCGTCACCATTCTTCTCCTTCACCCGTCACCATCCTCCTCCTTCACCCTTCACCAATCACCATCCTCCTTCACCCGTCACCATCCTCCTCCTTCACCCGTCACCATTCTTCTCCTTCACCCGTCACCATCCTCCTCCTTCACCCTTCACCAATCACCATCCTCCTTCACCCGTCACCATCCTCCTCCTTCACCCGTCACCATCCTCCTTCACCCGTCACCATCCTCCTCCTTCACCCGTCACCATCCTCCTTCACCCGTCACCATCCTCCTCCTTCACCCGTCACCATCCTCCTCCTTCACCCGACACAAAACATTATCACACCTTTACCTCCAATTACCTGACACGTAAATAAACACACAGTCGGTAAACACAGGTGAGGTTATATTTACAGGTTAAGTGGTGTGTAATGCTAATGGGTCCTAGTCCTAATGGGACTTAAGTTCTAATGGGTTCTAAGTACTAATGGGTTCAGAGTCTAATTGGTTCCCAGTCCTAATGGGTTTTAAGTTCTAATGGGTCCTAAGTCCTAATGGGTCCCAAGTTCTAATGGGCCACAGTCCTAATGATTACGTGAAGTTAGGTTAGGTTAGGTTAGGTTAAGGTAAGATCCAATAAGACTGAGACCCATTTAATTAGCAACCACACACACACACACACACAGGGCTCAGGAATTATCAGAGCCAGGAAATGTGATAATACTCCCAGCCAGCAAGGTTACCTAACACAGGATACTGAAGAAGTAATGATTCATTGTCTTGGCTGTGGGGGGGGGGGGGGGGGATTGTGGGGGGATTGTGAAGGGAAAAGGGGGTCATGTGCCGAGGGAGTTGGCTTGTAATAATAATAATAATAATAATAATTAACGGTTTATTGAAAGAGCTTGGCAGCCAGAAGGCTGAAAATATACAGTTACATATTTGGGGAGTGGGTTACGAATTACAAATAATATACAAGTAACATAAGTGACACGTGTGTGTTTAAGGGGGTCATCAGAACATTCCATGTTATTTTTGCATACATGTATTCCCTCCCTCTCTCTCTCTCTCTCTCTCTCACACACACACACACACACACACACACACACACACACAGATATCAAGTGTTGCTCACATCGTGTTTATAACGAGTTCTACCGGCCGGCTCTCTACAACACATGAGAACACAATATATATACAGTATATATATATCAATATAAGTGTGGGAATATAACATTTAATATTAAGTCAAGTTAATATTATTATATAGTCACCTGGGAACGACCAACAACAACATCAACAACAACAATAATAATAATAATAATATTATCAGGTACTCTGAACATCTGTACAAAGATAATTTTTCCCGTAGTCAGACTGTAACAGCAGGTATGAACAGGTAACACAGGTAACAGCAGGTAAAAGTAGTTTACAGCAGGTATGAACACACACACACACACACACCTCTCTCTCTCTCTCACCACTCTGCTCTCCCTCTGGGCTCGCTAAGTGAGGTGCTCAACCAAACCTGATACGAGTAATCTCTCTCTCTCTCTCTCTCTACTGAGGCTTAAGACTACCCGTATCCTTCCTCTTAACTCTATTACCCCAACGATAACACTAGCTGTACTTGGAGGGGGAGGAGGAGGACGGAGAGATGGAGGTGCAGGAGGATGGAGAATTGAATAAGAAGAAAAAAAGAGGAGTTGTAGTAAAAAAGAAACAATAAAGGGAAAATATGATAAACCAGGTGAAGAAAAACGAAGGAAAACAACCGAACAGGAAAAAACAAGAATAACCCCTCCCCCCCCAAAAAAAAACAAACATCGTTATTGGTCACCGGCGGTTGGTACCCTTAAGGCAGCGCTGGCGAACATATTCTCCCTTTCAAAGAGTCAATAGCACTAAGTCGAGTCACGGAGAAATTGGCCATTTATGAAAGAGAAATATCGTACTGGCGTCGTTTTCCACCTCCCAGCGAGCCAGAGAGGGAAAACCTTATCATACGTCCGCCAGCGAGGAAATTACCAAAACAACTCGTGGAAAATACTGATGGGAAAGTCTTACACCAGGAAGTCAGTTAGGAAAGATAGGGAGAAAGAGGAGGGGGGGGGGGAAGAGAAATGGAAGAAAGAAGAAGATATTTGATAAAGAAGATGAAAAGAGTGATGAAAGAAGATAGAATTAAGAATATCATCAAAAGCTCTATTGTAAAGGCATTTGACCCCATTCCATCACCTCAATAATAACATACAGGTAAATAGTCTTTTCCCCAATAATTACAGGTGTTGAGGTCATTAGAGTATCAGGTGGCTGCCATGCTTGAAAGTGTGAGAAATAATCCTTGACCAGAGTGATCATATTTATGTAATAATAATAATGTAAACAAAATAAAAATAGTAAAAAAAATCGATATCTTTCTCAAAAATGACTTGACAGAAATTACCCCCCCCCCAAAAAAAAAAATATATTAACTAATTTTTTCATATATATAAAAAAATTCAAGTTTCTTCTGTATATGACGACAAAAAAAGAATTGATCAGTTTATTTTTATATGAATTCAGAAAAAATAAAAAAATAATTAATAATCTTATTTTACAATTATGGTTCTATATCACTACAACCAAGTCGACTATTTATACTACTAATACTATTACTGTCAGTGAGATAAAATAGTAGGCCACCCTAGTCATGATGCCCCGCTAGGAACAATAGGAACACTGTATACTAAACCTCTGATACTTGTCACCCACTGAACCTAACCACATTCATTCCCTCAACCATATAGTTAGGTACCCAATTACAACGACCTAACCTAGCCTAAGTGGGGTGAAAGGGCCTTGGAATCGAACGGGCGACCATTAGGAAAGACTCCGAGGGTTATATCCACTAGGCTGCCAGAAAAAAATAGTTGAGAAATTGAGATACATTCCTCTACCGCATATTGTCCTCACCATCACTGACTCACACACACACACACACACACACCTTGCTGGTATCTCCATGACAAAGGCTGTAACAAGAGGGATGATTATAGAGCTCGTTGTGGTGTCTTGTGTGTGGTACTGAGTCAGATGTTTGACCTATTTCTCGTCTTGCTGGCTGTCACCCCCCCCCATCACTGTATCTTAGTTGAGTCAGTGTTCGTTGGCCCTTGGATATGTCACTCCTTTCTTTATCAAAAAATAATAATTCTTTATTTCCAACCTTATCACTAAACTGTTAAATAATCCGATGACATACTTAACATAATTAATTCAATGTGTATAAAGATCCTATGTCCAATTCTTATAAACAAACCTCTAATTACAAAATCACATCTATTTATCTTCAACAAATGATTTTCCATGGATACCAAACATTTATCCTTAGTCACCTTAACCTTTGACCTACTTTACTTATATTCAATAGGTACATCACTCTAGGGTAGTTACAACTCTACACCAAGTTTGAGTAATGTTCGTCTAATGTAACACAAGATACTGCCCGGACACGTAAATGTGACGGACGGATGGACAGACAGATGAACACAGAAAACAGGTATGGCTGAGACTAGTCGCCAAGATGATGTTACTAAAATCACGGGGAATATACTGACTCAGGTAACAAGACACAGGAAGAATAAAAACAAACAAATGAAATGACAGGAAATGGGGAAAAGAGAGAAGAGGAAGAAGAAGAAAAAGAAGAGAAAGAAAGAGAGAGAGAGAGAGAGAGAGAGAGAGAGACTTGTAAATGATAAAAATAAGGATAAGATAAAAGACAGGAAAAATAAAGAAAAGTAAACAAAAGGCGAAAAAAAAAACAATGGTTAAAAAAAATGAGACACACGAAGAATTTGAGAAAAACAAAGAAAAATAAATAAAACACGAACACAATTATTAAAATCTGAGGGTGACAGAAAAATCGACGAATTAAATAAAACCAAAATAAAAATAAATGAGAAACACACAAAAACAAGAAGCAAATTCCAAAGTGAAATCGAAAAAAAACAAAACTCCACGGGTGAAATATTAGAAAAGGTTACAAGAGACAAAAGACTGATGATAAAACACAGAAGAAACGAGAAAATTGAACACCATTATTAAGACTGACAGATCGGTTCATACATCACGTCAACAATATTGTGGATCATAATAAGAAGAGAGAGAGAGAAAGAGAGAGAGAGAGGTGTACTGGGAACGGCTCTCTCTCTCTCTCTCTCTCACCCACCCCCCTCTCTCTCTCACCCACCCCCCCCCCCCCTCTCTCTCTCTCTCTCCCTCTTTCATTACCTATCGTCTCCTCTCGGGATCTAAGGTGATAATTGTGGATAATTTGTAATTCCCGGCCGCAGGTGTGAGGGTCACCTGATACGCGTTGCTCACTCACCTTCACCTACACACACCCGCCCACCACTGAGGCACCTGATGAGCTTTTGTGTCAGGTGTTGTCTTTGCTGTTGTTGTCTGTCTGTCTGTCTGTCTCTTACTTACACACACACACACACACACACACACACACACACACACATACAACAACACAACACAGAAAATTACAACACGCAAAGTAAATGTTTCGCTTTATAATGAACAACAAATCAACTTTACACCAACAACAACGAGTGTCCATCTTACCTCCAACATTCTACCCAAATTCCACAGTGAATGTCGGGCTGAATGAAGGGGCGTGGACAGTGACGTTACCTATTTTGTTGTGGCAAGATATCACTGCTGAAGAACACTTATCACATGGATGCTTTATTTATTTATGTCATTATTGTTTTGATATTACTGCAGATGTTTATAAGACGTATAAGTTGATAACGAGAAAACAAGGTAATCCACTGTCTCACGCTCACGACTTCGACACTGTTGCATCATCTCGTATCTGTGCCGTCAAACACACTCCCAGGCTGTGGTAGGTTCATATGGAGGCAACTGTACCAATGCTCCTCTGTGCTGCCAGATATACCACCACCACCACCACAACAACACGTGCTCTCGAAATGGGCTCCAAAAATCTAAACCCTTATCATAAATTTAACGATAAAACCAGAACTTATTTGCTTATCAATGCAATTATATACAGCACAAGAATTCGTTGATCAATCCGATGTCTTGTTTTCGGGACCAGACACCGACCTGCCAGCCATAACTGACATTAGTGGTGTTAATGAGACAGAGGAGGGATGTTGTGTGTTGATGAGTCTCTCCCTAAGACGGCTTATGGCCAATCCTCACTCAACCAGTTTTGTTTACATTAACATTTGGCTTATTTTCTTGGCGCCATTATTATCCAAGTTGTATTGTCTTCTTTTAATATTCTATCTTACTGTATTATGTTTATTATTCATTTAGTAATTTGTTATTCGTTATCTTATTATCTTCGTACGTTTTTATATTATTATTGTCATTATTCCCTGGACAAGATGGCGAAGAATTCAGGAGTGACATCTATCATCGTGTTCTAGTCCTTCGTCTCTCTTTAATAAGGATTCCAACCCCCCATAGTTTCTGAGACCTTCCTAACAGCTGAGAGAGAGAGAGAGAGAGAGAGAGAGAGAGAGAGAGAGAGAGAGAGAGAGAGAGAGAGAGAGAAATGCTTAAGAATAACAGTAACTTTATCTTCTTTCTTAACCCTGTGAGTACTATGTCTGACTACTGTACCATAACACCTGCTTACACCTGCACACACCTGTCATCCCTTATCAGCCAAACTTACCTGAAAAGATAAGAAACAAATATAAGAAAACAGACAAATGTACGTACAGATATAATACCGTACATAGTAAATGATGTACACACACACACACACACACACACACACACACACACACACACACACACACACACACACTGGACTGTAAAACAAATAATATATTTTAATAATCAACAATCATTCAAAATGTCATAAAAATATATAAAGTATTATAAAAATATACAACAGAGGAACGTATAAAATAAAGTATTATAATGAGGACAATACAGAATAAAGTATTATAAGAGTATACAGCGAAAAGTATAAAAGAAAGTATTATAAAAGTATACAAAGGAACACAAACTCACATCATGAACAATAATACAGGCGGACACTCAGACACACAGGGTCAAGTTGTTAATGGAAGCTAACTAGGCCCCAGTCCTAACGGGCCCCAGTCTAACCTACTGTATCCAAACCGAATCTAGTCTAGTCTATCCCAACCTATCCTACTCTAACCTAATTTAACCTAACCTACCCTAACCTAAGACAATTAGGGCTCAATCTTAATGGCTGCCAGTGCTAATGGTTCTAGATTCTAATGGTATGTTTAGATTAGGTTAGGTTAGGTTAGGTTCCCACAGGTACTCTATGGTCCTGGAGGTCTCATTCCTCAACTGAGCCCTTCAAGGCTTCATCTAATGTCATTAGATTGAGCCTAACTGAACCCCCCACCACCCTACCCCTCAACTAGACCCCAAAACACCGAAATTCTTCATTTAAACGCATCAACAAACACAAAAAAATACGTTCAATTTAATCCATTACAATTGAACCCTTAATGCCTTACAACTTCAAGTTCAATTCTTACTGAAGCTCATTCACACACGAGCTCTAATTACTCACTAAATACCGAATCATCATTAATCCCTTCATTAGTTATGGTCTAAATATCCGTAAAACAGCTTTTCTTTTTAATGTGATAAATACTGAACGATATATCTCGGTGTTAATTATACTCAAGAAGAACACAACACAAGGATTATATTTACAAACATTAAAGGGAATAATTATGGTCAGTGGTATAATCTTGTTATGACCTCTACATCAAGGCTACAACCAGACGTGATGGATTGACCAGATGGGCCTGTGTCCCAGTGGGGCCCATTGCTAGTAGGGCCCAGTCTTAGTCAGGTCTAGTCTTGATAGCCCCTAACCATTATGATAGGGGCCAAGACTTAATGGACACACACACACACACACACACACACACACACACACACACACACACATAATCAAAATCACGAAAATTAAATCAACTTGTTTACAAATAATACCATCACTTTCTAAATCATTTTGTTCAGGTATTTCCTTTGAACTATTATTAGGAGTAGTAATGTCTGTCAAACAACGAGGGTCCAATAATTAATAATTAATAATACAATAGAAGTCAATTATCTACAATTATTGCTTGCTCTCCTGAACTCTTTGTATACGGCTAATGACTTCATGTGCGTCAGTCACCTTACAC
>CAUDMG010002243.1:1275000-1345000 GCA_958450375.1 Homarus gammarus | reverse complement strand
CCTCTGGGTCTTGACTGGACTAATCTACCCTCACCACCGTTACACTTCCTTCACCAACGTCACACTTCCCTCACTACCGTCACACTTCCCTCACCACCGTCACACTTCCCTCACCACCGTCACACTCCACATAAACCCCGGATCATTATGGATAATCAAATGAGGCGGTTTGGTGGCCAAGATTATCCAGAAGTAACTCAGTCTTCCCACGCTGGTTAGTGAGGCCAACTTCCTGCACTCGTGACAGCTCAGGACATCAACATTGCAGGTCAAATGGGCCCTAAGTCCTGATAGACCCCTGGGCCCTAAGTCCTGATAGACCCCTGGGCCCTTAGTCCTGATAGACCCCTGGACCCTAAGTCCCAATTGAACCCTGGGCCATAAGTCCCATTTGACCCCTGAGCCCCAAGTCCTAATTGACCCCTGAGCCCCAAGTCCTAATAGATCCCTGGGCTCCAACTCTGTTAAGGCACCACCTACTGATACCGCCATTACCTGTTATTTTCACCTCATTATCTACTCTAACCTCTATTACCTGTATATATTAAGGCGAGGTTGTATGTGTGTGTGCGTACGAGAGAGAGAGAGAGAGAGAGCCATCGTAAACAAAAGACAGGTGGAGGCTGCCAAAGTAATACCAAATATGGTATCCCAAGAGAAGTACAAGACCACCTCTGGGAATAACTAACATCCCTGACCTTCTGACCCCTTGATCCCCTCTGACCCCCTGTGTACACGACCCTAACCCCCTTCCCTGGAGCCCCACAACCTATTAAAACGTAACCCCTCTAAATTCAGTGTTGCCTCTCTAAGTGAAGGAAAATATGGCGTCAGGACATCAACATATAACACAAACAAAAGGAAAAAGGTAAAAATATATGTGTATTAACCTACCAACTCCTCCCCACTCCCCATCATCAACATGGAGGTCCTTACACATGTGGCACACCGCTAGCAGCCTGGGACCAATACCTCTTACAATAGGTCCTGGTAACTAAATCAACTTACCTTTCAGTCAGTTACTACGATAAGCTGAGATAATTAACTACCTCCCAAACCTTAAATTGCATCTCAATTACTAAATATCAAATGTGAGTTTATCTATGAAGCTGAGATATCAATAAGATTAAACCACTTTATTTAGTTATGCATCAAAACAGCTGAGCATCGGACGGGATCAACAGTACTGCGTGGATCTGTTAGCGATACGGAGGGACGGTTTACTCACTTGAACGTCAGGCCAGTCAACTTGAGAGGGTAAGAATCAAGACATTTGGATTCCTTCCCACAGCCTCAGCAGCAGCCACATACACAGGTCCCATAAAAAAAAGAAGAGCCATAAGCCATAAAGCCAGCCACTGTGCAACCCTCGCCACAGTTAATCACCTCACCACAACGCATAATACTGGTGCCTTTGTTTACCATGCCTTCATTACGCTCTATACCGGGCCGGCGTCTTCCACTGCTTCAGAATCCTCATAATTGCATCTATTTTCAGCACTGGTTTTCTTATTTTTTCTTATTTCTATTTTCGTCAATCTCCTTATTTCTATTCATATCTTATCAATTTCAACTTATTCACTGACTTTAATGTGTTCAGTATTAACTAAGGTAAATTCACACCCCCCCCCCCCCCCCCCCAGTTTCGTCATGCTCATTACGGGGCTGGCTGGGTAGTGATACAAGGATGGACCTTTAATTGTATTATCCCTATTACATGGCTCAACCTATTTCTTTATAAATACTGTATGGTCAAAATCTAAACAATACACTGGACACGCAGACAGACAGATAAACGAATGGTGTAACAGACATATGAACAACTTATCTCCATCCCCCCTCACTTCATAGCGGGGAATACTAACATGGCCACCGTCTACTTACTCTAACATCTCTGTTTATTTTACAATCTTACACCAACCCTTAATATTCTAATGACACGACTGAAATCTTCCTCCCTTTTCAATATTCCTTCATTACTGGAACCCGGATCTTCTAAACCAAAAAATATTCCTCCAGACTTCTAAAGTGAGTTAACATTCCTCATAACAAATAACTAATACTATTTCGTTACCCACTTTACAGGACCTGGCGAGTGGGTGTTCCTGTCAGGCCACAACCTCCCCCAGTCAAGCCACAGGGGCCAGAGTCTAGCCTTCAGGTCATGGGGGGCAAAAAGAAGGCTATTTCCTCTAACTACCCGTCAGAATCACCACAGCCATGCCTCCCCTCCCCTCCCTCTCTCTTTCCTCCGCACCACCCAGACACATACTGCAGTGTTTCAGTGGCAGTATCCCCCACTACCCACAAGCATGCAGTGACGACCAGTGACGACAATCACTCTGTAACGTGTAGTACAGATTTATACCTACGTATCGTCAGATGTTAAGAATTACCTGATACACACAAGCACACACACACCCACCTAGTCATCCACATCCACACCGAGCCATCCACATACACCAGAAGCAGCGTACAGTATAAACAGAAGACTTTAGGTTCGGTGTCCCTCCCGCCTGACCACAATAGAGTCCCGCTTTTGTAAACACTCGCTGATAATCTCCTTCACAAGGCTCGAGGTCTTCAGTGCTTGTAATAAAACCTTAACCAGCTTATCACAAGACCATCAAGTGTTTTAACTGTAAGCAAATCAACACCCGAGTGCAGATGATACTTAAATTCTCTCTCTCTCTCTCTCTCTCTCTCTCTCTCTCACACAATAAACTGTTTCAATATAATTATTATTATCAATGTCTAAACTCCCCGAAATTTAACCAAAAGCTAACCCAACCTAACCTAATCTTACACAACCGAACTCAACCTAACCTAAACCAAATCTAGCCCAACCTATTTGTTTAAATGATGGTAAAAAGCACATAGAAAACGCTTTTAATTCTCATATCCATAACCGACGTCTGAGCTTCACCTTTTACAGCCAGCACTGGACACGACCTCAGCTCAAGAGGTCACTCGGCCACACAGGAAACACGGAAGATCAAGTATTTTATTAGCGAAACGTTAAAATATTATTACCATGAAGAAAACACCAGAAATTAATTAAATATTGTGAAGGTTGTGTTAATTAACGAACAGGTAAAGAAACACCGTTGATCATTACTACACCTGGACACACACACACACACACACACACACAGCCTGCAGGTCAAATGAGCTCCCAAATATAACACGTCAGTCCTAATAGGTCCCCAACTTACAGTGACTTTACCATTAGATTGGGGTCAAAGTTCAAATGGGTCCCAGATACTTATATCCATCTTAGATAAAGTTGAAGACAATTTAAACTGGAAACCCATTAAGTTAGAATAAACTGGGGCCAAATAAGATTAAAATCCAGTAAATTTGATTAAGCTGGGGGGCTATTAGAATCGAAAATCCATTAAACTAGATTAAACTGGGGTCTAATAGGATTGAAACCCATTGAACCTAGGAGGGTACCAAATCCTATCTTGTATCACCAGAGTCGTTTAAGTGGTATCAGCTGGGTGTGTTTCTGGACCAAGACTTAAGGAATTGAGAGAACTTGGAAGAGAGGGGAGAATTTACGCCCCCCCCCACCCCCACCCCCACCCTCACCCCCAGGCTCAAGGTCGCGGGGCCACACATCACCCGTCTCATGCCTGGAGGTCCCGAAGCAACACGCGTGGAGGAGGGAAGGAGGAAGGAGGGAGAGAGGAAGGAGGGAGGGAGTAAGGAAAGAAGGAGAATAGTAATATTTTTATCTCATCATAATCACTCTCTATCTGGACACACACACACACACACACACACACACACACACACACACACACACAGTACAGAATAATAGCCATGATTTTAAAACACTACTAGTGGGCCCCAGTCCAAGTAGGCCCCATTAAGATTGAGAAGCACAAAGACTGGGGCCCACAAGGACTGGGGCCTATTGTCAACCCTTATCATTGTTATTGTTTACGAGTTCTCAAGTTATAAGTACAATGACAAGAGGAGAGTCGAGAGCAGGAGGAGAGACGATGAGTGGGGGAGGGGAGAGGGGGGAGGGGGGAGGGGAGAGGGAAGGAGGTGAGGGGGGAGGGGAGAGGGAAGGAGGTGAGGGGGAATTGATTAGATTCGGGTAGAACAGGAAGGATTAGGTTAAGGTAGGTTAGAGCTGATTAAGAATGGGCCCCTAATCCTAAACGAGAGAAGGTGAGGACTAAAGAAGAGAGAGAGAGAGAGAGAGAGAGAGAGAGAGAGAGAGAGAGAGAGAGAGAGATTAACAGGTGATAGCAAAAGAGGGTGAGAGGGAGAGAGTGATGAAAAACACGAGTGAGAGATAAAACATGACTTGGTGAGAGAGAGAGAGAGAGAGAGAGAGAGAGAGAGAGAGAGAGAGAGAGAGAGAGAGAGAGAGAGAGAGAGAGAGAGAGGGGATAATGGGTGGGGGAGTGGGGAGGAGGTCAAGCTCATTGTGTGTATATTTTCCTATTCATACATACATGTATACATGACACTAATTACTATAAAATAGAATAGAATAAAAGCTTTTGATTCACGAGTAGTGTTTCACCTGTTGTTACACGATATGTAATTAACCTGAATAACAGTGTACAAAATACGGCATTAACAAACAACATAATATCTTGTTAGTGTGTGTGTGTGTGTGTGTGTGGGTGTGTGTGTGTGTGTGTGTGTGTGAGTGTGTGTGTGTGTAATAATAATAATAATAATAATTAACGGTTTATTGAAAGAGCTTGGCAGCCAGAAGGCTGAAAATATACAGTTACATATTTGGGGAGTGGGTTACGAATTACAAATAATATACAAGTAACATAAGTGACACAAATAAGACATATAATAACTTAGATGGGGAAAAGCTCAAACTACAGTTCAATTCAACATAGTGACAGTGTTACAGTATTACAAGTTATTGATAATTTTTACAATGGTTGGGACTGGGCTGTTCTTATAGCGATCAGTTCGTGCACGTATGGGCTGGATGCGGTTGTGGTGTCGAACAGCAATTCTCGGACAAGGGACCTCGGGTGGTAGCAGGAGCCGGTGTCGGGGATGGTGTAGAAGCTTCTTACCAAATTTGCAGATGAGGTCGTGGTGATGGTCAGTGAGAGTCGAAAGGGTCAGTGTGTTGAGCGCTTCTTGATATGTGGAGTAGGAGGAGGAGAGAATAATCTTGCATGCCCTCTTTTGCACTTTTTCTAGGTGTTTACGTTGTGTGGCATTTAGGGAGGAAGACCAGGTGGGGGAGGCATAGGTGAGCTTGGGAAGTATGAATGTTGTGTAAACACTGAGGAGCTCGTGTGCAGGAACTCCGAGGGACTTGAGTCGGCGGAGGAGGTGGAGACGGAAACTGGAGGATTTGACAACTTCATTGACGTGTGGTTTCCAATTTAGTTTGTTGTCTATGGTGACGCCGAGGAGCTTCGTGGAATCTACGACCTGGAGTGTGTTCGGACCTAGAGTAATGGAAGGAGGTGGGACAATGTCGGAGGAGAGGTTGATGTGCATAACCATGGTCTTGGTATGGTTGATGGTGACATGGTTGTTGGTAGCCCAGTTTTGGAGACTGTTCAATAAATCCTGAAGGGCGGTATAGTTGGGAGCAGAATTGTTGACGCTGATCCCAATGGTGGAGTCGTCGACATATTTCCAGCGAGCAGGGGTTTCTCTTAGGGCATCATTGATGAGCATAAGGAAGCAGAGTGGTCCCATCTTGGTGCCTTGGGGGACGCCACAGGTGAGTGACTGAAAGGTGGAGACAGCCCCTCGGAAGCGTACAGCTTGGCGTCGGTCACTGAGGAAGTCTGTAAGCCATGGTATGAGGCTTCTTCGAAGCCCGAGGTCAATAGCTTTGTTGATGATTATATTGTGGTCGACTAGGTCGAACGCTTTAGTGAAATCAATGAAGGCGACAGCTACAGACGTTTTTCGTTTCTCGAGATGGCGGTATATGTAATCGAGAAAGCTGACAAGACAGTGAGTGGTGGAGGAAGTTTTCATGTTGCCAAATTGCTGAGGGTCTACGACTCCTGCAATATCAGCATAAGCCCAGTCGAACACAAAACTTTCACAGATTAGGCTGGGTATTGGGGTGATTGCAATAGGTCGTAGCTGATTTAAGGATTGTGGGCTGGTTGACTTGGGCACTGGTGATACATAAGAGGTCTTCCAGTCAGCTGGGCATCTGGCTTGACTGAGAGAAGCATTGATGATGGAGCAGAGGGGTTTAGCAAGCTCCGGGGAGAACTCCTTGAAGAGTTTCATTGGTAAGTCAATGGGGGTGGTAGAGCGTTTTAATTTTAGTTTGTCCAGGCGTTTTGCTACGTCAAATTCTTCTACTAAGTCAGTGGGAAGGGAGGCTGGTAGGTAAGCAGGGAGAGTGGTTGTGTCAAGCCGTGGGAGCGTCTGGCATATAGTAGCGAAATGGTTATTTGTTTGCTCAGCTGCGTCAACACTAGTGAGATGGCTAAGGAAGGGGAGGGGGTGTGTCTTATTGTTTAGTCCACAGAGTTCTTTAAGCTTACCATACCATTGACTGATGTTGGTCTGTTTCAGGTGTTGTAATTTGGTTGGGTAGTGGGACTTCTTTGCAGTGCGTATTTCGCGGATGACTCGGTTGCGAAGGGACCTGTAGCGGATGTGGTCATTGAGATGAAAGGCTCTGTCTCTCTGTTGCATAAGTCTTTTGATCCGAGGTGTGATCCAGGGCAAGTCAGCTGGGTGAGATCTGACGGACTTCTCGGGGAAGAAGTGGTGGTGAGCTTGCGTGGTGGTGTTGGTATAATTTATCCATTTGGTTTCCACGTCATCCACGCTAAGTACTTCAGTCCAGGGATGGTGAACTATCCACTGCCCGAAGAGGCGCACTGCAGAGTCAGTAATCGGCCTGTAGGTCTTGATGTAGGGTCTCTGTACTTGAGTGGGAGTGGCAGCTGGGGACCAGAGCACTGATAAGTGTGTGCTACACCCGATAGGAGGCATTGGTTGAGGTGGTTGGTACTGGTCCGCTAAGTCAGTTAAGATAAGGTCCAGGGTATTTTGACCGTGTGTGGGGAAGGTCACAACTTGTGATAGTGATAGCTGGTCCTGGATATCAGTGGTGTCAATTTCATTTAAATCCCCACATAATATTAACTTGGCACATGGGTACCTAACTCTGAGGTGGTCTGAGGTGGTGATGAGATGATTGATAAGAGTGTCTCTGGTGGGTGATCGAGGCGGATGGTATGCCACACAGATTATAATGGAAGCAGTGTTGCGTGGGTGGGCTCTTAGCACGACACGTACCCATAATGCTTCCACATCTGCTGGGACTTGAACATCCAGGCGTGACGGGCGTAGGTCATCTTGACAGAAGAGGGCAACGCCCCCTCCGCGTCTTTGTGAACGAAGGTGATGAAAGAGTTGATATCCCTCAATATGACACGTTTCAGGCACAATTTGCCAGGCCTCACATATGGCAACGACGCTCGCGGCGGTTGACCTGACTGTAGTTGCCAGCTCGTCGAACTTGTTAGCTAGGGAAGTGACGTTGGATAGCAGTAAAGACGGGAGATCATACCATATCCGTGGAACTTCAGTGTGGTGGTATGGTCTGTCAGGGGTGGGTTTCTCCGGTTTCCTAGTGGAGGTTACGGTTCTAATGGGCTTATGTGCATGACGGCCTTGTCTACGGCTCCGCGCGTGGAATAGGTTTAGTGACTTGAGTAGCGCGATAACACTGCCATCAGGATAACCGTTCCCACGCTTTAGATGGTACAGAGTGCGTCGGGAGTAAGTGATTGGTGGCCATCTGTTGAAATCTGTTGTGGGCGGACGGAAGTGTTTGTCACTGGCGGCACTTTGAGGGACACTGACACTGGTAGACATCTGTTAGTATTTGTCAGTCGTAAAGACCGTGGGTCTTTGTCCCTGGTGCTTGGGGTCGCCGACACAGTTTTCACGATATATGTAAACACCGCGGTGGTCCTTGTCACTGGCACTTTAAAGGGGACCGATAAAGTGCCCACTGTCTGACTTTTCCTTGGGGTGCACTATCGAGCACTGTATGGTAATCACTTATTGCACTGCTCCGTAATCAATCGTTCACTAATCACTAGAATGTTTTGCTGAATCGATCCTGGTGTAGTAAGGCTGGTAGGGCGTTGGGGTATAGCAGGGGGAGTGGCAGGGCCAAACAGACTCGGCCTGGCTGCTAAAACCGGGAGCGCCTTCGGGGCACGTCCTGTCTCACTGAGGGTTGACAAGTGTGTGTGAGTGTGTGTGAGTGTGTGTGTGTGTGTGTGTGTGTGTGTGTGTGTGTGTGTGTGTGTGTGAGTGTGTGTGTGTGTGTGAGTGTGTGTGTGTGTGTGTGTGTGAGTGAGTGTGTGTGTGAGTGTGTGTGTGAGTGTGAGTGTGTGTGTGTGTGTGAGTGTGTGTGTGTGTGTGTGAGTGTGTGTGAGTGTGTGAGTGAGTGTGTGTGTGTGTGTGTGTGTGTGTGTGTGTGAGTGAGTGTGTGTGTGTGTGTATGTGTGTGTGTGTGTGAGTGTGAGTGTGTGTGTGTGTGTGTGTGTGTGTGTGTGTGTGTGTGTGTTGTCCTGATTACTGTAAGAGCACTGTGGGTAGTCACTTGATGCTACTGTTCCCACCTGCCAAACACACGTACAGTATATACAGCCAAACTTAATCCCCACCCAATGGTAACTTGTTCACACCTCCAAACACTTCTGGCTTACATCACACACCGCTAAGGACTGAACATTTCTGAGGTTCATATTCTTCGCTTTAATCCACCCTTCTTACAAATTCTCTTAATCTAATCTTTTCCTGTTAATTTGATTTATTCTATTAGGTGTAAACATATTCCTAGTTTACTCTTCCATCTATTGTTTGGTTTGCTTACTTTCTCGTGTCAAGTAAAACTGTTTAATCTAAGATCCCCAAACTGTATGATCCAGTGTTTGTGGTGTGAGGTAACGTGTGTGTACCTGTGTGTTGGTGGTGAGGTTAGGTTAGGTTAAGGTTAATTAGGGTCAATGCCTGTACGACCAGCCGCCGGCAACACATCACAGCAGTGGTCGCCATTTTTTGTCAAGACTGAAGGAAACTAAATAATTACATCCCAACAACTACAATATTTTTATGACTGTAGTGGGATTATAATGGCACTTAATGGCGCTTAGTGTGGTTGTTGTGGAAAGCTCAGTAGACGACCAGTGGCTCAGGCTATAGACTGAAAATAGATGACTGCTCAAACAGACCCCACTCTTAATACACCTCAGTCATAATAAGCCCTGACCTAACGTGACCTGACCTAGCCTGAACTAACCTTATCTGACCTAACCTAACCTAACCATTAAGATAAGTGCCCGTCTTTCATGATTAGGTCAAGTTATATTATATTATGTAGATTAGGTTAGGTTAGGTTAGGTTAGGTTAGGTTATAGATTAGGTAAAATAAATAGATTTTGTTAGATTAGATTAGGTCAGGTCAGGTCAGGTCACTTTAGGTTAGACCCTATTACAACTGGGGCCAATCTGACTTGCCATCTTCATATACCAGCAAAACGAGTCTGTCTACACGAGTCCTGGTGACGGCCGGAAGAACCCGACCAGGAGACACATCTTTAAAAAGAACCGTTCGAGTACCTTATGATCACGTCCCAACCACCACGTACACCCCACGGACGAGTGACCACGCCAGTCATTCACCCGATCACCCATCATCATCCAGGGGCTACACTTACCCGTCATCATCCAAGGGCTACTAACACTCACCCGTCATCATCCAGGGCCTACCAACACTCACCCACCATCACCCGTCATCATCCAGGGGCTACCAACACTCGCCCGTCATCATCCAGGGCCTACCAACACTCACCCACCATCACCCGTCATCATCCAGGTGCTACCAACACTCACCCACCATCACCCGTCATCATCCAGGTGCTACTAACACTCACCCTATCACCCGTCATCATCCAGGGGCTACCAAAACTCACCCGTCATCATCCAGGGGCTACCTACACTCACCCGTCATCATCCAGGGGCTACCTACACTCACCCGTCATCATCCAGGGGCTACCTACACTCACCCGTCATCATCCAGGGGCTACCTACACTCACCCGTCATCACCCAGGGGCTACCTACACTCACCCGTCATCATCCAGGTGCTACTAACACTTACCCTATCACCCGTCATCATCCAGGGGCTACCTACACTCACCCGTCATCACCCAAGCCTCGTTATATCCTGTGGTTCCTATAATTGTTACGTTATATCACTACTATTGTTTACTTTAGTTGATGGTTGAATAGTTATTGTGGTGTGTGGAATGGTCCCTCCCTCACCACACTCACTCCCTCATAACACTCACTCCCTCATAACACTCACTCCTTCACCACACTCACTCCCTCACCACACTCACTCCCTCACCACACTCACTCCCTCATCACACTCACTCCCTTACCACACTCACTCCCTCACCACACTCTCCCTCACCACACTCACTCCCTCATCACACTTACTCCCTCATCACACTCACTCCCTCATCACACTCACTCTCTTACCACTCACACTTAAAGCACAGGCAAAGTACTACCCTTCCCAGCAATCCTCGAGAAAGAGCTGTCTTAAGTAGGCCTACCGACTCCAGGAACACATCAGCAGTAGTCAGTAGGCCTACCAATTCCAGGAACTCCCCAGGAAGAGCCGTCCTAAGGGGGTAAACTCCAGCAGAGCCGTCGTCAGGAGGCCTACGCCGCCCCCGCCAGCCGTGGACAGGACCACCTTGACTTCCTGCGGTGAACCATGACTAGTTTTTGCCCCGATCCTCACCGCCATGACCGACCACCCCAACGACTTTCTTCCCCAAGCACAACCAAGAGGGAAAAAAAGGTTCATCCCTAACATGAGAGAGAGAGAGAGAGAGAGAGACTATACATTGTTTACATCACCCCCTGGCCTACAACCTTAGCCAACACTACCAGCCTCATCTGTAATTCGCCAACATACTCAATACAAACTACGTACACTCAGTAATTCCAGATCTCGACATCAGGAGTAGCAGGAGAGAACACTACAGATTATCCAATTCCTCCTAAATCTCGTTGATTTATTACCCAGATACTAAAATTGTAGTGAAATCCAATGTAATAAGTTCCACTTTATCAACACTGTCAGACGTGAACCAACAGAGAGAAGCAAAGGTTGTTACAGTTAATCAAAATAATAGTTGAATACTTATGAAGATTGAACTGTGTGTGTGTGTGTGTGTGTGTGTGTGTGAGTGTGTGTGTGTGTGTGTGATATTCCTTCCAGTCAAGAGCCAATGGTCACTCCTCAACTAGACTAATCACTTGTAATCACCAAAAGGCTGTTAGTGGTCACATCCAGAGCGGTGTCGCCAGGCCTTCCTAGACGAGTTGTTGAGGTGAGTCTGTAAACCACAACACAACACCACCACCAACCACACCCACCACACCATCACATCACCATCACATTTCCTACCACACCACCACAACCAGCTGGCCAGGTGAGTATAGATGTTGGAGCACTATCTTGTCCTGAGATTGATTCATTAACCTGCACACGTTTGTCAGGTACGCCTAATTACCTGTCAAAGTGGTTGAGATGGATCACACTCAACCACTAACAGTATTTACCTGGTTACCTGATATACTGATTAATTTTTCAGTTAACTGTTTGGGGGAATATATTTTGTCTGGAAATCGACTGCAGTTTATTCGTGTTTCTTTCGTCTTTGTTTTTTTCCAGGTTCAGTTAGGGTTCACTGAGGGTTCATTAGTCTCGAGACATAATTTGTATGCCTCTCCCTCGTCTGGTAAGTCTGTTTAGTGTCTCAAGGTTCACTGCTTCGAATCTCCCTCATATGTCTTCATTTCTTCTCTGAATTCTTTCGTTTCATCTTCTTTTTCTCTTTGTTGTTGTTCTCTTCTTTCCTTTTATTCTCACTTTTTTATTATCATTATTATAAATATTCATTCTACCTATTCCAGTGAACTCTATCAACTTCTCTATTGTATGTTACGGACTTCTACCTTCTTCTCCTCTCTACATGACCCTCCTCCTCTTCCTCTCTTCTCTTCACGACTTTCTTCCTCTTCCTCCTCCTTCTCCCTCTTCAATCAAACCATACCAAACCAAACTCCCATTTTCTTGTCATCTTTTTTTTTCACCTCCGCCATTCCCAAGCTCATTAAAAAAAACACTGAACCAATTCCCAGACAACAAAAGACCGCCAGACGAAACCTACCAACTCTGGCCATTGAAAAAAAAGAAAAAAAAGACCACCCGATTCACAAAAACCCTCCTCACTAAAAGCTAATTCAGTCATAAAGTATCCAGGCGACTGACCAAGAGAGCAGCTCGTTACACCCCGATGAGCCAACAAAAGTCATTACATACTTCAGAGTCTGTTTCTTCCAGTCATTCTTTCTATACTGACAGGATCTGGATTCCCTCAACGATTCATAATTAATTTTTCGTCTTGGATGAGAGAACACACAGCTGACTGACTGACTGACTGACTGACTGACTGACTCTCATCTTACGTGTTGACATTCCAGTATCCAGGTTTTACTGTCACGAGAAATGGAGTGAACTTTAAAACGTCGAATTCTCTTAGTTCCTTCCAGTCATTCTGTCCATAATGAGAGGGTCTGGAACTCTGGATTCTCTGAGTTCCAAGATCATTATTATTTTTTTTCCCTCTCAGCTGGAAGATGGAGAGAATGTTTCCAGAGTGCATTTAATCTACGACCGCTACAGTATATTAAGTTGTCTGCTAAAATGGTAACTGTAACGTTGAACAATCTTACATATAATAAATTTCTTCCAATTATCCTACATATAAAATAAATTTCTTCCAATTCATCCTACATATATAATAAATGTCTTCCAATGATTAAGTTATATATAATCTATATCTTCTAATTATATTTTACCAGATTACATTTAGACTCATCAGCTAATCATTATACTTTTCCCCTCACAGCAGGAGATTGGTGACTGCATCCACTGCCTCACTGACACACACACGGACAGAAGCTTAATGGTGTTGTAATTACTCTGAGACTCGATTATCGTCACTGAAAGGAATCTTACACGTCCTGGATGGTGATTGGTCAATTGGGTCTCCATCGTAATGATCTTTTCCTGGATGGTGATTGGTCACTTGTGCCTCAGTCGTAATGATCACCAATCTCACTTAACCATGAAGATTGGAGTCAAGTTTTAATGGGTTAGTTCTAATGGGCCCCCAACGTAACAACCCTTAGCACTGGGGTCAAGTTCGAATGCTGTCAACTTCTAATGGGTTTCAGTTCTAATGAGTCCAAAGTAACGACCCTTAGCACTGGGGTCAAGTTCTAATGGGCCCTCAACGTATTTTAACCATTAGAAGTAGGGTCAAACTCTATAGGAGCCCAGTCGTAAGAAGCCCCAATTCTAATGGATAAAACGGTATAAAAGGAACACAAGACAAAAGGAACACATTAAGACCAACACAGTAACATCAGGTAACATTCCTTGATGCTCCCGCCGTGTTTTTCCAGCCTTGTCATTACCTGAGGAGATGACGTAAGCAGGTTCTTATTGGTCACACCTGGAGCGCCTAACTTACCCCCAGTATGATGTAATGCACTAATTAACAAAATGATGATATTAACATTATAAACAGACTTTTTATGTAACATGAATTTACGACTGTTTTTGCAATAATAAATTTAATGACAATAATAATACTAAAAATAATATTCATAAACGACAATAATAACAACTCCCCCCTCGCCACCAACCACACACACACCCTCTCCCTCCCTCCTTCACCACACACACACACACACACACACACACACAAAACGTCTTATACTTCATTTCTTTATTCCCACCAAGTTGTTTCTTTAAAGGTCATGCGATTTATGGCTAAGAAACCACCAGCTGAGCCGCGACCCAAGATGACCCAAGGAAATTCGGTGACCTTTTACTACATCATTATATGCATGAGTGCTGGTGCTGACCCAAGCTAACAGCGTATTTGCATGAGGGATTTTCTTCACGTGATTCTTGTGGCTGACCGGTCAAACAGGCTCCAACCCAACCTAATCTAACCTAACGTAACCCAACCTAACCTAACCTAACGTAACCCAACCTAACCTAATCTAACCTAACCCAACCTAAGCAACGCCTTGATGGTGAATGAAACTCCCCATCATAGCAACTCAATAAATAAATAAATAAATAAATATAAAATAAAAACTACTAACACATGAGTCCCCAAATCACCACACACACACACACACAAACACACAAACCCAGGGGAGGGGTGGAGGGGGGGGACCTTAAATTGTACGTCTCCTGCACATCCTTCAAGAGGGTCGTATGCAATCTTAGGAGATAATGGGGTGAGCATAAAATACTAATCACACACACACACACACACACACACACACACACTCACTCACGACCCGCGCCTTCTTGGAACACCATGCGGAAGAGAGAGAGAGAGAGAGAGAGAGAGAGAGAGAGAGAGAGAGAGAGAGAGAGAGAGAGAGAGACCCACGAGCCTTCACTTGTGTCTTTATTATCACATTTCTTACGGTTCACCTCCTACGTCTTGAGTAAATTACTTCCATTTTATTCTCCTTCTTCTACTTCTTCTTTTTATGATTTATTTTCGTCTTCATTAGATTACTTTTTTCTTCCTCTTCTTTGTCGTCATCACCACTAAATTAACTTTTTTTAATTTATTTTTTTCTTCGTCTTCTTCATTTCTCATTTTTTCTTCTTCAACTTCATAATTTCTCATTATTGCTTCCTCTTCTTCTTCTTCATTATCATTTCACATCATTTCTTTTTATTTACTTAATTTCCCTTCTTATTCTCCTTCTTCATTTATCTTCTTATTCTTCTTCATTTCTCATTTTCTTCTTCTTCAACTACATCATTTCACATAATTTCTTCTCTTTTCCTCATTACCCATCTTAAAACACCGAGCCCAAGCAAGACTGCCAGGTGTTTGGACCGGTCTGTCACCTACACTTCCGCCTGGTACAGTCCTGCTTATATTACTCTTAAGAACTCTGTTGGTATGAGGCGAAAGTTGAATGAAGAAAGGAGATATTGATAAGAGAGAGAGAGAGAGAGAGAGAGAGAGAGAGAGAGAGAGAGACCGTAAGTTCTGTGGGATGACTTGCCTACAGGTTCATTCCGACTCTCGCTTGATTACGCAATTTCACGGGAGCTGTTGCGTACCCTAATCTTTTCTCTGTGTCTGTATGTCTGTCTCTGCTAGTCACACACAGACAGAAACAGACAAACAACACCCTTCCCCCCCCTCCCCCACACACACACAGTACCCCCTTACACCCCTAATACACACACAATACACCCCTACACACACATACACCCCCCCCAACACACACACAGTACCCCCTTACACCCCTAATACACACACAATACCCACTACACACACATACACCCCCCCAACACACACACACTTCATGATCACTTTTACTACACCATCTAGGGAGGTGTAAGACTGCCGCTCTACACCACAACAATTGTTAGTATCAGCGGCTCCTACACCCATTATGGCGCCGCAAGGGAGAGACGAGAAGTTTGCGCCACTGTTATTTTGGTTAAGTTAGGTGTGTGTGTGTGTGTGTGTGTGTGTTGTGTGTGTGTGTGTGTGTGTGTGTGTGTGTGTGTGTGTGTGTGTGTGTGTGTGTAGTCATAACACGTCTTCATTATAACTTCATGACACAATTATGACCATTATCTGAGCTTTTAGTCCCCTCCCTCCCCTTCCTTCCATCCCATTCCCACTCCTTCCCTACCTCAACCCAGCCTTATCTTCCCTCCTTCGACCCATCCTACCATACCTTTCCCCCTCCCTACTTCTACCCATTCTTACCTTCCCTGCCTCCCTCCCTCCACCCAACCTACCTTCCCTCCCTACCTCCACCCGTCTCTCCCTCCCGCCACTGGATCTAGTTATATCCTGATCTGTCGACGATAATTATAGACTAAAGCCTTCCTTACCTCACAACAAGACACCAACGCCTATAATTCAGATCATTGACCGAGCCTACGCCTTCAAAACAAAAACATGTCTGGTGCGCAACATAAATTTCTTTTGTTTTTTTATTTGTTTTTGTTGACCAGACAAAATACATGTCCTAATTCGAGTATAGAGTCAACACCCTTACAATAAAAAACATGGTTAATATATTCTAATGACCACTTGACACCATAACAAGGGCATGATTCACCCTTCAGCGGTTAAGTGACGCCTTGAAAACACCGACTGTGTAAGATTATATAGACAGGACACTTTCAACAGCCACTTGACAAAACGATTTGACACAATACAAAATTATTAAACATCTACTTGACACTTATAAAACAAAAACAGTCTATAAGTGAGATTATTATTATTATTACAAAAATATAGAATTGAGTCAGTAAGATGAATTTATGTAAGTGGAGGAAGAAGAGGAGGGGAAGAAGAAGGAGAAAAGGAGGAGGAGGAGAAGAAGGAAGATGAGGAAAGGAGGAGGAAGATGAGGAAGAGGAGGAGGAAGAAGAGGAGGAAGAAGAGGAGGAGGACTGTCTCACGAAGTAACAGTGACCGAGCCAACTGAAAGGTAAAACACACCTTCATCACCTGTATATAAACACCTGTAATTAGCGTTAAGACACCTCCTCTGACATACAAAACTCACTAAGTTCCTTCCAGCCAATTACCTCCAGTGAATAGGACTCTGGGGAGGTGATATTTCCTTGTGCAGCTCAGCCAGGTCTTATAGGATCTGTAGGGATCACGGAGTGGCTCCCTGGAGGACTAGGCTGGGCTGGAGCCTCCTTTGACCGCCTTCATCATTCTTCCTCCTCCTCTTCTTCCCTCCTTCTCATTTTCTCTTTGTACTCCATCCCATCTCCCTCCTTGCCCTTCTTTCCCATACTGCTCCTCCTTCACTTGCCATTGTACTCTTCCCATCCACCTCTTCCACCTTCCTTCTCCCTCTTCTTTCCCAGCTCCTCCATCATCCCATCCTACTATCTTCCTTCACATGTATTTACACCTCTCCCTTTTTTTTCCCTCCGCCATAAACCAAGTCGTAATCACTGCCAGACACTCTCATCATCACTGACACCCTCTCCTCGCTACTGGACCTTGACACCCTCAGTTTGTCTCTCCTACCAGAAAGAAATATGTTTATCTTCTTGACGAGGATGGTAAGATACAACTGCTGTGGATCCTCCTCTCACATATATAGGTACACTGTCCTGGCCACTGGGGTCTGTTACACACATCTTTTGTGATATCGTCCATGTAATCCTTTTTTGTCCTACTGCTCAAAGGATGAGTATGGAGTGCACAATAAACTAGCCACTGTCTGCTGCAAAATTCAGTGTCTTTCCCTCCCTCCCATCCTCCTTCCCTCTTTTCCTCGCTTCCTCCCTACCATCCTCTTTCCCTCCCATTCACCTTCCCTCTTTCCCTCCCATCCTCCCTCCGCTGGATCTACAGACTTACACGCTCCAAACTAAAACAGTCTGGTTGATCACACGACGATATAGAGTTCCTGAACTAGACTGAAGGAGGAATAACAGAGACATGTTCCATGGGGTTTATCTCTCTCTCTCTCTCTCTCTCTCTCTCTCTCTCTCTCTCTCTCTCTCTCTCTCTCTCAACACTTTTTAGTAATCCCTTCTTTTCAACTCATTACAAAAATTCCTTCAATACATATACTATTTCTCGTTCATTATATCTTTTTTCTTCCTTCCTTCCTTCCTCTTCCTACTCTTCTTCCTCCTCCTCCTCTTCTTCCTTAACATGGTCTTCTTTTCCCACAGGTTGACTCGTCTCCATGCCGCCCACCACCACAATCCCAACTACCACCACCCCTACCACCACCCCTACCACCACCCCTACCACCACCCCTACCACCACCCCTACCACCACCCCTACCACCACCCCTACCACCACCCCTACCACCACCCCTACCACCACCCCTACCACCACCCCTACCACCACCCCTACCACCACCCCTACCACCACCCCTACCACCACCCCTACCACCACCCCTACCACCACCCCTACCACCACCCCTACCACCACTACTACCATCACCCCTACCACCACCACTTCCACTCCTACCACCACCACTTCCACTCCTACCATCACCACTACCACAATCCCAACTACCACTACCACAATCTCTCACCGGCCTCGTTGTTTATTTACAGAAAATACCCAATTTACCGGTAACCACTGATATTGCTATACCTCACCCTTCCCTCCTACCCTCCCTCCATCCTACCCTTACCCTCTCCATTTCATCTCCCCCAACTCCCTTCCTTCCTCATCCTCCCTCCTACCCTCCATCACCCTATCTCCCTTCCTTCCTCCTTCACCGTCCTTACCTCCTCCATTCATCCTTCCCTCAAATAAAAAAACAGTTATTTACGTCACATAATTTTTAACAGAACAGAGAAAATCAACTCAACAGACCTTCAAGTTCATCTCTCTATCTTGGTATTTATTTTACGTATATTTGCTCTTCGTTTTCGGTCTCAAAGGCTCTTTAGTTAAATTTTCAAAGGCTCTTAAGGTAAATTTTCAAAGGCTCTTAAGTTAAATTCCCAAAGGCTCTTAAGGTAAATTTTCAAAGGCTCTTAAGTTAAATTCCCAAAGGCTCTTAAGGTAAATTCCCAAAGGCTCTTAAGTTAAATTTTCAAAGGCTCTTAAGGTAAATTTTCAAAGGCTCTTAAGTTAAATTCCCAAAGGCTCTTAAGGTAAATTCCCAAAGGCTCTTAAGTTAAATTTTCAAAGGCTCTTAAGTTAAATTCTCCGTTTGCCTGAAGGATATGGAGACTCCCTTAAGCTCCGGTACACAGACGGCGCCGTGTATAGTGTCGAATTTACGCTGAGACTCTACTGTAATTTATGCCGAGACTCTACTGTAATTTACACCGAGACTCTACTGCAATTTACGCTGAGACTCTACTGTAATTTACGCCGAGACTCTACTGTAATTTACGCCGAGACTCTACTGCAATTTACGCCGAGACTCTACTGTAATTTATGCCGAGACTCTACTGCAATTTACGCTGAGACTCTACTGTAATTTACGCCGAGACTCTACCATAATTTACGCTGAGACTCTACTATAATTTACGCCGAGGCTCTACTGTAAATTGACACAATCTCGTCTTCTCAGTTTAAGGGAAATCTTAAACCCTGTGCATTTGGACCCTGAAACTCGGTAAACCTCGACATAGAAGACCTAAATCTTAAAACCAGACCTAAACCTTAAAACAGGACCTAAACCCTCACATCAAAGCCCTGATTGTGGTTTAGTTAGGTTAGGTTAGGTTCAGTATTTTCAACAACAATCAATCAAAGAACAATTAACGTCTTAAATATTTTACTCATTCAAACTCTTACTCCTTTTCACTCACACACCTACTCGTTCTGATCTCCGGTTTCTCATGTGTACGCACTCTCGCTGCCACACACTCCAGAGGCCATAGTGCATCACGACCCACGCACTCTCAAGAAACTTCGTGATGTTCAAGTTTCAATTTTGATTTCTTTACCTGATCTTGTTTACACGCGTCTCCTTATGACAAGAGAAACGTGAAACTTGTGTACTTGTGTTTGGTGAAATGTTTGTGTTGTACCTGTGTTTGTGTTTGTACCTGTGTTTGTGTTTGTACCTGTGTTTGTGTTTGTACCTGTGTTTGTGTTTGTACCTGTGTTTGTGTTGTACCTGTGTTTGTGTTTGTACTTGTATCTGTACCTGTAGGTTAAATTAGGTTAAGTTAAATTAGGTTAGGTAAACTTTGGGTCCATTTCACACTTCAGATTCAGCTCCTTTAAGAGAATCTGCCAGCACCAGTTTACAGCGCCATTAAGTCAAACATCATATCGAATAAAAATTTCATTCCGTGTGTTGAATTATTCATAGTAGACGGTGGCGGAGCGGTAGCGTGCTCACCTCTTACAGCGACAACCAGGGTTCTATTTCGTTTCGGATGTGAGAAGAGTCTTAACTAGTGTGACCCTACCAAACATAGCTCAGGTTATCTCCGGGTTCTGTTGATACTCACCCCCTTTACTAACACTGGACCATGACAGACAGACAGGTAAGAATCCTGTGTTTTACTGCCACACACACACACACACACGGTGTACACACACACACACACACACACACACTCACACACTTACCTACTACTCCCCATCACTCCTACCACCAACTCTTCCTCACTCCCACACTACCCCCTCTCTCTCTCATCCCAGCTGTACTTCCTGACGCCCCGGGAGGTGAGAAACACAAGAAGGCTCTCAGTGTCTCAGTCTCTCCAACACACACAAGTCTCTCTCCTCCACCACTGTCTCAGCGCCTCTCTCCAACACACACAAGTCTCTCTCCTCCACCATTATCTACAACACACACACAAGTCTCTCTCCTACACCATTATCTCCAACACAGGTGTGACGTCAGGAATATAGGTGTGAACGCCCGCTGTACAAGGTGTGACGTCAGGTGTATACAAGGTGTGACGCCCGCCCGGTACTCAGGTGTGACGTCAGGTGTATACAAGGTGTGACGCCCGCCCGGTACTCAGGTGTGACGTCAGGTGTATACAAGGTGTGACGCCCGCCCGGTACTCAGGTGTGACGTCAGGTGTATACAAGGTGTGACGCCCGCCCGGTACTCAGGTGTGACGTCAGGTGTATACAAGGTGTGACGCCCGCCCGGTATTCAGGTGTGACGCCCTGTGATGCTGGTGGTAACTATCGTAAACAACACTATGAGGGGGGATTCTTTTCTCGTCTTATCAAGAGTTCGTTGCCTGTCAAGATTACGCGGGGTGTTACACCTTACCGCTCCCGTGAGAAGAGGAGGAGGAGGAAGAGAAGATGGTGGAGGAAGAAGGGGGAGGCGGAGGAGGAAGAGGAGAAGGAATGGGAAGAGGAGGAGGAGGAAGAGAAGGAGGAAGAGGAGGTGGAAGAAGAGGAGGAGAAGGTGGGAGAGAAGGAGGAGGAGGAGAAGGAGGGGGAGGAGAAGGAGGAGTAGGAGGAAGAGGGAGAGGAGGTGGAGGAGAAGGAGGAGGAGTAATAGCAACAATACCAAGAGGAGTAACAGCAGCTGCAGCAACACAGACGCAGGCAACAGTAGCAGCAACACAAGGGCAGGTAACAGTAGCAGCAACACAAAGGCAGGCAACAGTAGCAGCAACACAGACGCAGGCAACAGTAGCAAGGTCCACCATCTCCCCATCTGCTTTAACCTGAAGGTGTGACCAAGATGACCGTGGGTGTACCTGGCTACCTGTAATATTTGCCCCACTCCTTCACCCCACTCCCTCACCCTCCCATCCCACACAGCTCCCTCTCCAGTCACCCTCCTATCCCACACCCATTCTGCTCCTACTCCCCTCCCACACCTACTCTGTTCCCTCTCCCCTCCCACACCCACTCTGTTCCCTCTCCCCTCCCACACCCACTCTGTTCCCTCTCCCCTCCCACACCCACTCTGTTCCCTCTTCCCTCCTCCAGGTGCTGCACTACCTAGCCTCCGTTGGGATGTAATTGTCATGACAATGCGTCAGTCATCTCGGAATACATCTCTCTCCCTCCCTCCCCCCTTCCCTCCATCACTCCCTCAGTAGTAACCAAGATAGTTTCCTTCTACCTAACAAATAAACAACACCTTGAACAGTACGCGGTAGACACCTAAGGTAGATTGGACTTAGAGGAAAAACAAATTGAAATAAAAATAATGCGAATGTAAACCAAGACGGTCTAAATTACGTTGTGGAATTGTGAAATGTACAAAGTTCCAGAGAGAGAGAGAGAGAGAGAGAGAGAGAGAGAGAGAGAGAGAGAGAGAGAGAGAGAGAGAGAGAGCAATACTCTGCATAGAGACATGTACCACCACCATCACCACCATCACCACAACTTGTCGACGCGGACAGCGGGGGAGGAGGTGGTGGTCCGGCCCAGGTTTTTTGGGGGGGTCAATATTAGCCGCTGGGTGCCTCACGAGCCTGTGTATGGAGCTACACTAATATTACTCCTCAATCTTCATCTCTACTTTACGCTTCAACTGATTCTTCTTCTCTAATCCTTCTGAAAATTTCGTATATTGGATATTTACTTGGGAGCTTCACAGGGTGTGTTTAGGGTGCGTGGGAACTGCAGGTGGTGTGCGTGAGGTGGTGCAGTATGCCCCAACTTGCCTTAAGGATGGAGCTAAACTATCCGGTCAGCTCCGCCTTACACCTGGTCCTCATCCTGGTGACTGTGGTCTAATTGGTTCTTGTTGTAATGGGTCCAAGACTAGGCTCCAGGCGTAATAGGCACCAATCCTAAAGAGTACTAATGCTAATGGTTAGGATAGGCAGGACTACGGGGCGGGGGGGGGGGGGGGTATTAAACTTACAACACCCAATCTCAACAAAACCTAATCTAACACAATCTATTCTAACTTAACCTAAACTAACCTAACCTAATTTACCAACTGACGAGCGAGGTGAAACTATATATATATAAATACATATATATATATATATACTTCATTTTTAGTCCATATAACACGCGGACTTTGAACATACAATCAACGACCTCACCAGCAAGGACTCGAACCCTCGACCTACTGGGTGTGACTAGGGAACGCTTACCGGCTAGGCCACAAGGACACTAAAAGCAGTTCTAGACTCTGTTATATTTCACACAAAGCCTGTTCATCGAGCTGATGGCGCCGTGAACCTCATTGGGAAACTGCCCGTGCCTCGTATGTGGTGTCAGTAGCATTTTACCGAATCCAGCTGGTATGAAACGCGAGGTACATATATATACTTCATTTTTAGTCCATATAACACGCGGACTTTGAACATACAATCAACGACCTCACCAGCAAGGACTCGAACCCTCGACCTACTGGGTGTGACTAGGGAACGCTTACCGGCTAGGCCACAAGGACACTAAAAGCAGTTCTAGACTCTGTTATATTTCACACAAAGCCTGTTCATCGAGCTGATGGCGCCGTGAACCTCATTGGGAAACTGCCCGTGCCTCGTATGTGGTGTCAGTAGCATTTTACCGAATCCAGCTGGTATGAAACGCGAGGTACATATATATACTTCATTTTAGTCCATATAACACGCGGACTTTGAACGGCGCCATCAGCTCGATGAACAGGCTTTGTGTGAAATATAACAGAGTCTAGAACTGCTTTTAGTGTCCTTGTGGCCTAGCCGGTAAGCGTTCCCTAGTCACACCCAGTAGGTCGAGGGTTCGAGTCCTTGCTGGTGAGGTCGTTGATTGTATGTTCAAAGTCCGCGTGTTATATGGACTAAAAATGAAGTATATATATGTACCTCGCGTTTCATACCAGCTGGATTCGGTAAAATGCTACTGACACCACATACGAGGCACGGGCAGTTTCCCAATGAGGTTCACGGCGCCATCAGCTCGATGAACAGGCTTTGTGTGAAATATAACAGAGTCTAGAACTGCTTTTAGTGTCCTTGTGGCCTAGCCGGTAAGCGTTCCCTAGTCACACCCAGTAGGTCGAGGGTTCGAGTCCTTGCTGGTGAGGTCGTTGATTGTATGTTCAAAGTCCGCGTGTTATATGGACTAAAAATGAAGTATATATATGTACCTCGCGTTTCATACCAGCTGGATTCGGTAAAATGCTACTGACACCACATACGAGGCACGGGCAGTTTCCCAATGAGGTTCACGGCGCCATCAGCTCGATGAACAGGCTTTGTGTGAAATATAACAGAGTCTAGAACTGCTTTTAGTGTCCTTGTGGCCTAGCCGGTAAGCGTTCCCTAGTCACACCCAGTAGGTCGAGGGTTCGAGTCCTTGCTGGTGAGGTCGTTGATTGTATGTTCAAAGTCCGCGTGTTATATGGACTAAAAATGAAGTATATATATGTACCTCGCGTTTCATACCAGCTGGATTCGGTAAAATGCTACTGACACCACATACGAGGCACGGGCAGTTTCCCAATGAGGTTCACGGCGCCATCAGCTCGATGAACAGGCTTTGTGTGAAATATAACAGAGTCTAGAACTGCTTTTAGTGTCCTTGTGGCCTAGCCGGTAAGCGTTCCCTAGTCACACCCAGTAGGTCGAGGGTTCGAGTCCTTGCTGGTGAGGTCGTTGATTGTATGTTCAAAGTCCGCGTGTTATATGGACTAAAAATGAAGTATATATATGTACCTCGCGTTTCATACCAGCTGGATTCGGTAAAATGCTACTGACACCACATACGAGGCACGGGCAGTTTCCCAATGAGGTTCACGGCGCCATCAGCTCGATGAACAGGCTTTGTGTGAAATATAACAGAGTCTAGAACTGCTTTTAGTGTCCTTGTGGCCTAGCCGGTAAGCGTTCCCTAGTCACACCCAGTAGGTCGAGGGTTCGAGTCCTTGCTGGTGAGGTCGTTGATTGTATGTTCAAAGTCCGCGTGTTATATGGACTAAAAATGAAGTATATATATGTACCTCGCGTTTCATACCAGCTGGATTCGGTAAAATGCTACTGACACCACATACGAGGCACGGGCAGTTTCCCAATGAGGTTCACGGCGCCATCAGCTCGATGAACAGGCTTTGTGTGAAATATAACAGAGTCTAGAACTGCTTTTAGTGTCCTTGTGGCCTAGCCGGTAAGCGTTCCCTAGTCACACCCAGTAGGTCGAGGGTTCGAGTCCTTGCTGGTGAGGTCGTTGATTGTATGTTCAAAGTCCGCGTGTTATATGGACTAAAAATGAAGTATATATATGTACCTCGCGTTTCATACCAGCTGGATTCGGTAAAATGCTACTGACACCACATACGAGGCACGGGCAGTTTCCCAATGAGGTTCACGGCGCCATCAGCTCGATGAACAGGCTTTGTGTGAAATATAACAGAGTCTAGAACTGCTTTTAGTGTCCTTGTGGCCTAGCCGGTAAGCGTTCCCTAGTCACACCCAGTAGGTCGAGGGTTCGAGTCCTTGCTGGTGAGGTCGTTGATTGTATGTTCAAAGTCCGCGTGTTATATGGACTAAAAATGAAGTATATATATGTACCTCGCGTTTCATACCAGCTGGATTCGGTAAAATGCTACTGACACCACATACGAGGCACGGGCAGTTTCCCAATGAGGTTCACGGCGCCATCAGCTCGATGAACAGGCTTTGTGTGAAATATAACAGAGTCTAGAACTGCTTTAGTGTCCTTGTGGCCTAGCCGGTAAGCGTTCCCTAGTCACACCCAGTAGGTCGAGGGTTCGAGTCCTTGCTGGTGAGGTCGTTGATTATATATATATATATATATATATATATAAGAGAGTAAAGTGGTCTAGCCGTCGACAAAGGTGGGGTAGCGACCGTTTGACTACACCATCTGTTGTCCCCACCTGGTACACACACACCAGTCTTTGACCCTTGCTTCTCGATGTTCAGTACACCCAGAATAACACATAATCACCAAAAAGTGACCTTGAAAAACATAGGCGGCGAGCAATTAGGTTAGGTTAGGTCAGGTTTTATTAAGACAGGAACCAACGTCACCAAGGTCATTATCACTCGTTTAATCCCTATGTTTATGAATCAACCGAATTTTAACAAGCTGGCGGGGCTGAACTCAGCTCCCTCCCCTTTCTAAGACCTTCTCTCCCTTCTAAGAACGCCCCCTCCTGCTCTAAGAACGCTCCCTCCTGTTCTAAGAACTCCACCTCCTGCTCTAAAGACGCCCCCTCCTGATCTGAGGACGCCCCCTCCCCCACAAGACTTTATTCGCCAGGTGTGTTTGTGATAGAACCAACCCCCCACCCCACCCCCCCAAAAAAACGAACACAAACACTCCTAACACACAACCTTGATAACACGTCACTCCCTGAGGCTGTGTACGGGGTGAGGCATAAAGGCTGACAAACACTCACTCATTCAGAACGAGGAAAGTGATACTGTGTTGTTATACTGACCAACCAACCAAACAAGCACCCAACCAACCAACTACCCAACCAAGCACCCAACCAACCAACCAACTACCCAACCAAACAACCAACCAATTTAAAAAAAAACCAGATTACAATTCCCCTACAACAAAAGACTCAATAAGCTAGGTCGTGTCCCTCTTAATCACCCTCCCACACCCGTAAAAAAAAATGTCAACACAGCATCACTAACACGTCGTGGCTATCATAAGACACCTCAAGCGTCCAAGTAGTGATACAACTGTTGACGGCCACCAGGTGTGAAGAAGGTAGTGGTCGTAAACACATTTCCACGTACACTGTGTAAACTCTGGATACACACACACACACAGAGGAAAACTCAATTACTCACACACACACACACGCAAATTCTCTCTCTCTCTCTCCTCAATCGTATATACGTGTAAAGAAACCTCATCATCACCACTCCCTCAACATACCTCCTCCACCCCCCCCACCACCTCCATCCTGAACTGAGTAAGACCTTGACTCTGTGGGAGGGCAGAAGGTTTAGGGGGCGGGGCAGGTGGGTGAGTGAGAGGGTAGGTGGGTGAGTGGGAGGAAAGGCAGATGAGTGGGAGGCGCTTCACCACGAACACATTACACCTGAGAGTCTGAACAGGTAAGTGGTCTACACCTGAGATTCATTCTGGACAGGTAAAGTGTCCACACCTGCAGGTTCCGCTCCATCGCAAGGCCACAAACACCTAACACCTGCCGTCTATTTACCTTAGTGTGGGCCGCTTCACTCTATTGGTTCACACACACACACACACACACACACCCTAATTCTTATACACTGCTATATTGTCCTTCACGTCGACATATTTAACACCATTTTTACCCCTTTACAAACGCTCATTCATCATTTGCATATATTTATACAAGCTAAATAACATTGTCATTTTTTAGTCTCTCTTTCAACATTATTTATGCCAACGTTCTCTATGTATGTTGACTTGTATGTGTAAGTTATGTATAGAATGAAAATATGTAAACTTTGATAATGGAGTCTTTTAAGATAGGTATAATTTGGACTATAATTTGTTTAAAAATAAATCGTGTGTGTGTGTGTGTGTGTGAGTGTGTGAGTGTGTGTGTGTGTGAGTGTGTGTGTGTGTGTGTGAGTGTGTGTGTGTGTGTGTGTAATTACAAGTATATAATAATAACATCAAACTTCTTCCACATTCGACCGCACCAATAACCTGTAGCCCATCAGAAGCTCAGAAAATCTCCCAAACAAGTGAGGCAATCGTGGCAGACCAGCAGATAGGATAGGCTCTGATCCCCTATTTCACGCTGGTTGTGTGTGTGTGTGGATGGGGGGGGGGGGGGGGGGAATGAGGAGGATCCAATACCACTGACCCGAAAGGTTGATTTTCCTCCCGATGATGCTCACTTGTCTCGATAACCCGGGCCACAACACGGTGTCAAGCTGGGTACGTTCTGTGGGACTTATAGTGGACTGAGAGAGGGATTCGAATGCGCTGTGATGTTTATAGAAGAGGGTCTGGCGTCTATAGATCTGTTATGTGTTGGTTCTGGTCTATAGTGAAGGATTTAACCCCCATGAAGGGCTTGTATAGTATAAGGAGCTGAATTTAGGGATGTTCAGTCGCTCAAAAAAGTATCTAAAAAGTGGGTTACGATAGCTGTCAAAACGAACAATGCAACCCCTGTTGTCTGGACACTGTTGCCTCGGTAGGGTTGGTAAGCGTAAGTAGGCGTAAGCGCCGCAACTGCTTATAACCATGGTAGTTTATTTTTATAATTACAAGTATCCATCGAAATGTAAACTGTAAACATTGCATTATAGTCAGAACTGTATGAAAGCAGTATAATCACCATACATAGCATGTTTGATGCCCGATGTGAAACACAGTATCGACGACAGGGTAGAGTTGCCATGTTGCTGTGAACCCAAACTATGTGTTCTGGACGCGGGACCGGGAGGTGGTTACACCAAATATTAATTCAATAAACGTGAGATACCATTACCGTTTACCTTACCTATTAATATAACATACCCTGATATCTAATACCTGTATGCATACCAAATGCTATGTATGGATACAGTCAACATATGATTTAATTGTTGTTGCGCAGAGGAACATTTAAGCATTACCACGCACACATTGTTTACTGCGTGTGTCTAACATGAATAATGTCTTTTTAGAATGTCATTCCCTCTTAATATTACCATATTATTTACGCCTGGTCTTCTACCATTATGGTATGCAGGGCTACCACCTTTACGCCTGGTCTTCTACCATTATGGTATGCAGGGCTACCACCTTTACGCCTGGTCTTCTACCATTATGGTATGCAGGGCTACCACCTTTATGCCTGGTCCTCTTCCATTATGGCATGCAGGGCTATCACCTTTACGCCTGGTCTTCTACCATTTCCCCAAAACATACGTCCAATGTGTCATATTGTCATGAGCAATATTATTCAGATAATTTTTTGGGCGACTGTACAGTTGGGGACATTTCCGACTAGTACACTCAGCATTGTCAATCTACCTTCTCCATGAGGTGTAAGCCCCGAGAATATCGACACGTAACTCCGGAGCCTAACCTAACCCCTCCAGGTAGCGTTAGTGTGCACAGGAAGAATTACCCCCTAACACCCTCACGCAAATCTAATCCCTCCAGACAGCGTTAGAGTGTTTAATCTTCATGTGGAATAACTTGGACAGGTAATCATCAGGTGATCCAAGAATTTATGGTGGCGAGATGCTTGAGTTACGATATTTAGTGTAAATTGCTTTCCAGTATAGTTATAGTTGAGTACATTCTGATGCTAACGTGTTGGGGTACAACTATCTCAAATTGGAATCTTCCCGTGTTAAGACATTTAAATTAGCTTACTTTACCGCTCAATCGTATATGAACATCACTTAGGTAAGGAGGGCTGAGAGAGAGAGAGAGAGAGAGAGAGAGAGAGAGAGAGAGAGAGAGAGAGAGACCATCTAAGAGTAAGAGAAGTTTATTCTCTCTTGCCCCACGAACGAATATCCTTCAACACCAGCATCTCTCACAGTCACCTGAAGGTTTACCTAACACAGTGGGGCCTGAAGAAGTACCTCCTTCAGAATTGTATTATGAAGCCTTTATACTTATGAGACACATAACTACTACATCCATCCAGATAAACTTGTCGTGGATCATCAAATATACAAATTAGAATACCAGAAAGATGTTTGAGTTGGATGGACCCCGTACTGTACAATTTGTCTATCAGAATAGTGATGCGCGTTAACACCTCCGTATATAGCGGCCGAGGGAGTCCAGCTCATGAAAAAAAACCTGTCCGGGTCATTCAATCCCCGGGTCCTCCTCCCCCAGGTGACCACATCTTATACTCTCGGGTCTGGAATACAACCCAGAGAGTTTTCCGAGGTAATGTTAGTATGGTAAGGCCTGGGTGGTTGTATGGGCTCCAACACCAGAAGCGACCCCTCTCCGACGATCAAACACCTTATTTATACGATAGTTATTTTATCAAGTGTAAATAATAAGCGGGTGTCAGGATCTACCCACAATAATAATATTATTAACGATCTATATAAATAACTGTCTGTCTGTCTGTCTCCCTCTCTCTAACACTGTCTGTCTGTCTCCCTCTCTCTAACACTGTCTGTCTGTCTCCCTCTCTCTAACACTGTCTGTCTGTCTCCCTCTCTCTAACACTGTCTGTCTGTCTCCCTCTCCCGAACACTGTTTGTCTGTGTCCCTCTCTCTAACACATACACACACCTGTATACCCATTCGACTTCCTGTTAATTACACGTAAACCCATCACGGACAGTGGAAGAGGGCGGTGAGGTGTGGTGGGTGGTGGAAGAGGGCGGTGAGGTGTGGTGGGTGGTGGAAGAGGGCGGTGAGGTGTGGTGGGTGGTGGAAGAGGGCGGTGAGGTGTGGTGGGTGGTGGAAGAGGGCGTTGAGGTGTGGTGGGTGGTGGAAGAAGGCGGTAAGGTGTGGTGGGTGGTGGAAGAAGGCGGTAAGGTGTGGTGGGTGGTGGAAGAAGGCGGTAAGGTGTGGTGGGTGGTGGAAGAAGGCGGTGAGGTGTGGTGGGTGGTGGAAGAAGGCGGTGAGGTGTGGTGGGTGGTGCAGGCGGGGACAGAAACAAGCTGTAAGTGAATAACCAGTTGTCAGGTCTATTTTGAGGGAAGGTGATCCATCTCTCTTCATCTCACCAACATTCCTGCGTCTTAACCTCAACTCAAAGTCACATCTTTATTCTTCTTCTTATCTATCCTCCTCCTTCCATTCCCCTTCTTCTCCATCGTTCTCGCCTTCTACATCCTTCTTTCCTTCTCTGTTCTTCCTTCTCTGGTGTACTCCAGCCAAGACCCGGGCTCTCAAGTATTGAAAGCGAGGAAAAGGCTTGATTAAATGAGATACTGACGGACCCTTCCTCCTACCCCCCCCCCCTTCCATCCTCTTCTTGCCCTCCTCCTCATCATCATAACCACAATTATTATCTTTACCATCGTCATCATTTATCATTAGACTTACTGTTAATATTATTATTATTATTTTGCTATTCATTCAGAGACAGGGGGAAAGAGAGGGGGAGGGAGAAGGGAAGGGGAGAGAGAGAGAGAGAGAGAGAGAGAGAGAGAGAGAGAGAGAGAGAGAGAGAGAGAGAGAGAGAGAGAGAGAGAGAGAGAGAGAGCACAAGCACTTCAGGGATCGTGTTCAGCACTTAGGACAATTGAAGAAGTAAATCGATGCAAGAAAACACAAAAGAAAAGAGAGACAGCGAGATAGAAGAAGAGGAGGAGGAGGAGGAGGAACAAGAACAACACGAAGGAAGAAGAGAAATAACAACAACAACAACAACAACAACAACAACAACAACAATAATAATAATAATAATAATAATAATAATAATAATAACAGGACAGGTTTCAACATCTCGTCAAACCACAATTAAAAAAAAATCCATTGGAGGAGTTAATGACGTCACACGGACACGCCCCACCCCAGACAGGTACAGCGGGAGTGGTGCCACTTTACCACCATTAACTTAGTGTAGTAAAGGTTAGGGAGTGCCACACTAACTCCAATTACGGCATAAAAAAGTTTAAATTATTCCTTAAGGTGCCAGGTGGAGAGGAAAGAAGATAGTACTGTCACGTAAACACACACACACACACACACACACACACACACACACAACACACACACAGTCACGTCTACGGCTTTAATAGATAACTTTATTCTTTCTCAACTTTATATTCACATTTATTTGTCAGTTTTTTGTCCTAGTGATTTGTTATTCCTGATGAGGGTAGGCCAGTTAAGATGGGCGTGGGCGGGAGAGTGTGGGTTGGGATAGGTGGGTGGGGATGGGTGGGCGGGTTAGAGTGTGGGTGGGGTGAGTGTGGGTGCGAGTAGGTGTGGGCGGGGGAGAGTGTGGGTGAGGATGGGTGTGGGTGGGGAGAGTGTGGGAGGGGCAGTGTGGGTGAGGATGGGTGTGGGCAAGGGAGAGTGTAAGTGGGGATGGGTGTGGGCGAGGGAGTGTGTGGGTGAGGATGGGTGTGGGCGGGGAGAGTGTGGGTAAGGATGGGTGTGGGCGGGGGGGGGGGGAGTGTGGGTGGGTGTGGGCCAGAGGCAGGTATCCTCCAGGGCAGACAACGGCTTCAACTTTCAACAGGATATACACGACTACTATAAACCTCACGTCAGGAAATTACTACTACTACTACTACTACTACTACTACTACTACTACTACTATCACTATCACTACTACTTCTATTACTACTACTACTACTACTACTACTATAACTATCACTACTACTACTATTACTACTACCACTACTACTACTATTACTACTAAAACAATAACGAAAATACTCATAATAACAATACTAATATCTACAACACCTATATATGTTATGACTCACCACCACAATCAATATCACCACCACTATCATCACCACCACCACCACCACCACCACCACTATTATCACCACCACCACCACCACTATTATCACCACCACCACCACTATCACCACCACTATTATCATCCAAATTAAAAAAAAATATACAAATTACAATCACAAAATACACCACCTTTCCTTTCCCCGCGCGTCCCTTTAAATACCTGGCCGTCACCGTACACACACACACGCAGGCACCCACACACACAGATTCACATGAACACACTCAAAGACATACATGCACTGTCACAAACACACATTACACACAATAATGTACAAAACTCAAAGAATGATATGCGCACACACACACACACACCATCATCATCATCAAATACCGACACGAACTTCACTCACAGTGTGAATGTCCCCTTCCTACCCCTCCCCCCTCCTCCACCCACACACACACACACACACACACACAGAACAAATGCAAACAAACATGCACACAATATACGCACATGTAGGCAACACAAATAAAAATACACACAACACCAGCTCAAATGCACACACCCATGCACGTATACACAAACACCACACAGCCAATATACACAAACATTTAAGGCAATACACACATACAGGCATACGTAGAATAGAAGTAAAACAAACACATGAACAGTACACATACATACATACATACTGCACATACACACATAAAGCCCCACCCACCCACCCACACGCACATGTACACACTAACAATAAATATACATGCACACAGCCTCCTCGTAACACACACACACACACACACTAGGATAATACATGTGCCTCCAAGATGAGAGAGAGAGAAGGCGGGACCATCTCAGAAGCAGGATCACCATCTTGAGGGCATCTCGGGAACGTCTTGGAGAGGAACAGCGTCTTACCTCGTGTTGGGCTGGGTAAGCTTCAGCCTCATCTCGGCGTCCTCCCTCTGTACATGATGGTTGTTACCTAGCAGCTAACTAAACTCCTTTTTCTCTCTATGTTAACTTTTCTTTACACTCTTATCATTCTGTGTCAAGTTCACGAACACTTTGGATATATTTGGCTTTTCTTGGTCATTGTTCGATTGTGTTCAGTCCCAGGATTTTTTTTTTCGTTACATCTCAAATCTGCCGAGATGATTTTTAAGACTCGACACTTGGCTATCAAGACACACACACACACACATATACACCTTCCTGGTTATAAGACACACGGGGAACTTTAGTTAACACGCGCACCACTAAGACACACAGCACTACAGATGACACAGGTTGAGGGCCAGTGTAGACGAACCAGCACACACAAAAGTGGATATGATTTGAGAGGAGAGGCGGGAGACGACGCGTACCTGGATCCAGCACACAGCTAACTGTTCCAGCAGGAGGAGGAGGAGCGGGGCAGGCAGGCAGGTAGGTAGGTAGGACCCTCTCCGGGGCTAGCTGAGCGCTCAACCCCCACCCACCGACACTTCTTCATTCATCGGCTCCTCCTCTCCTCTGGCGAGTTACTCCTGTCCCGACCTGCAGTTAGTAATTATAGAACCAACTCACCCGGTCACTGTATTAATCGATGCTCGACTACCTGGACGGAATTAACTAAAAAAAATCGAAGTTGAATTTAGGGAAGGAGAGGTTGGGTCTTGCTGCCTGCCATCCTTCGAGTTGCCAGTCCGCGGATTATGTATTGTATCGTAGCACATGGCTTTACGTTGGCAATTCCTAACCCAATGGAGAACTTTTACGCAAGAAAGTAATATTGACTAACACCTGTACGGCTAATTATCACACCTGAAGCGGAAGTTATCGGTTTTGGAATCGTCTTAAATAACACTAGATAACTCCGCCTCGCTTCATCTCTCCCTCTACCCTCACAAACTCATGGGCGCATTCCTTTGTTGTGTGAGGGAATAATTCACCCCCAAAACACAGCTCCTCCTGACACACACAGCCACAGGTGCCCACAGTGACCCACAGCATCTATCCCCCCCTGGGTGACTACGACGCAACCCTGAATCCATTATAATTCCAGGTGTTGGTGACCCTGGGTGTAATCTTGAAGTCATCAGAGGCGGAGTGGAAGAGAGGGTGGGCAGGGGTGGGCTGAGGTAAGACTGAGGGGGAGGGGTCAGAAGAGAATGGGGGGGGGGGGAGGGAGGGGCAAGACCCGCGGAGGTATGGACAAGCTGGATCGTCAGTTCTCAGGTTTGAGGAATTTGGATCAGTTTAGATTAGAAGCTTTGTTGTGGTCTCCTCCCCCCCCTCCTCTTCCCCCCCTCCTCCCCCCGGTATGTAAGTCTCCTCCACCCTCACCCACCATGGAGGCAGCAGAAAATGCAATAATAAATAACAATAACAAATAAAAGCAAAATAATTACTAGAAAACCAGCAAACAGAAACAGATATAGTTATCACTGTGAGTGTTTCCTACGGGTCACCTGAAGATTCGCCCCCAGCTTATTTCACCTGAAGATGAACCACCTTAACTATACATGGAAGTTAGGTTAGCTTTGGTTAAGTTAGGATAGGATGGTTAAACTTCAGGTGAAACAAGATGGGGGCGAATCCTCTAACCAATCGTTTGATACTGATGTGTGATCCCTGACACCCCCCTCCCCCTCCCCCGCCATACACACCCTTTACCATACTCAATCCCACGTCATGAATGTTTATCTCTCTATCTTTATCCATCTATACCTCCCATTATCATCTTTAACTATGAGTACTGTACATTTAACATCACTCACTCACTCACATCTTCACCCACGGCTCACAATGTTATTCTTCCTCCCTGTAATAAATTTAATCATTATCCTTAACAAATTAAAGGAATAAACCGATAACTGATGAGACCTTAGTATTGGGTAGACTGGTGTTGATAAGGACTCTTCCCCCTGGTCAACTCCTTACTAGGGGAGGAGATACGGCCGAACCTGGAACACCCCTTGAGTTTGTTTACCCAGAAAAAATAACAGAGTGTAATGATGTTTTTATTTAATAACAGTAATGTCTAGTTTATGATGTTTATTATCAAAGTGACTGTACGGTTTTAACCTTTTGAAGACGATTGTTTAAACCATCATCCTCAAAGGGTTAAACCATCGTCCTCAAAGGGCTAAACCATCGTCCTCGAAGTGTTAAACCATCGTCCTCAAAGTGTTAAACCGTCGTCCTCAAAGTGTTAAACCGTCGTCCTCAAAGGGTTAAACCATCGTCCTCAAAGTGTTAAACCGTCGTCCTCAAAGTGTTAAACCGTCGTCCTCAAAGTGTTAAACCGTCGTCCTCAAAGGGTTAAACCATCGTCCTCAAAGGGTTAAACCATCGTCCTCAAAGTGTTAAACCGTCGTCCTCAAAGTGTTAAACCGTCGTCCTCAAAGTGTTAAACCATCGTCCTCAAAGGGTTAAACCATCGTCCTCAAAGGGTAAAACCATCGTCCTCAAAGGGTTAAACCATCGTCCTCAAAAGGGGTTTAATCGTAACCCAGAGGCATCATAGTGAAAGAGACTGAACGTTAAATGGGCCCCAGTCCTAACAGGCCCCTACTTAACATAACCGAACCCAAACTAACCTGACCTAACCTAAACCTGACCTGATCAGATTAATCTAACCTCACCTAATCATTAACACTGTGGCCTATCTGACTTGACCCCTATTAGGATTGAGGTCTATTAAACTCAGCCCCTTCTAGAATTGGGCCCATTAAGATTTGGGGCCCCAGTTAAAAGGCCAGCTTAAACTTAAGGGCCCATTACAACAGGAAGCTCATTTGACCAAGGTGTTATAATACTCCCTCTATCACAGCTGATGAGTCGAGGGCCCATTAAAACTTGGGACCCCAATTAAAAGGCTATGTTAACTTGTGGGCCCATTTAACCAAGGTGCTATTAGGAAGCAGCTCTCTATATCAGGGGATTGACAGCTGGAGGGTCGTTGGAAGGTAGTGTTGGTCCCTCACAAGTCTACGGATCTTTCACACCATTCTAAGCCTTTGTAACTCTCACTTAGCATGTTGTAAATAATGATAAAAACAACAATATATAAAACATGTAAAAATAATAAAAAAACAATAAAAATAAATGCAAAAAAATGCTGAAAGTAATGATATAAAAGACGTAAAAATAAAATAAAATAAAATACATGTAAAAAAAACTATGAAAATAACAATATAGAATAAACAACATTTAATTATTTATCTAATTGTTTACTTTTTGAATAATTAAAGGCCGTTCACATCACTACCTATCAGTTAATGGTAAACAAACACGAAATATAAAAGTGTTAGTAATTAATGTTTGCGATTCATAGGGTTTAATAGTACTCGTCCGTTGATTATTACGTTTATAAATACTATATACACAGACAGACAGACACAGGCAGACACATAGACACAGGCAGACACATACAAGACACACACACACACACACACACAGGCATGCAGAGAGACCAATGGACAGATGGATGGAAGGATGGAAAGACAGACAGACAGACAGACAGACAGATAGATAGATAGATAGATCAAAACATCACTTAACGGGGAGGGGCAGGTGTAGAGAAAACACAAATTGCTTTCATTATTCTTATTACACACTGTCACCTGATAGTAAAGGAATGAAGTCTTGAATTCAGTAAGCAGTGAATGAAGTCTCGTTAGTAAGCAACCCACATCTCATGAACTGAATCTCGTAAATAATAAGTCATATGTGTCTTGCAGATGTCAGGTATAGGTATCAGGTGTGTAGGTGTCAGGTATGTGGGGGGTGTCAGGTGTGTGGGTGAGTCAGGTGTACTGTATGGGTGTCAGGTATGTGGGAGAGTAAGGAGTGTGGGGGTGTCAAGTGTGTAGATGTGAGATGTGTAAATGTGAGGTGTGTAGATGTGAGGTGTGTGGGTGTACGTATGCGGGAGTCAGGGATGGAGTAGCAACCCTGGCTGGGGCTCTAGAGGGGGCAGTTCAAAAGATATCGAAGTCTTTAAACTGCTAAGAGAACATAGGGGCACGGGGGTGGAGGAGACTGCAGTGGGAGCGGGTAAACAAGGCGAAAGATTACAGGGAAATAGTGTTAGGAATGATGACATAACTAAATTAGACAGGGAGTTTAAAACTAAACGCGGTAAGGGAAGGACTCAGAACACGACTAACTTAAATGTATATTACGCGAACAGTAGAAGTATGAGAAACAAAATGGATGATATTAGGGCCTTGGTATGTACAGAAGAAATCGATATAATTGCATTCACTGAAACATGGATCAACCTAGACACACGTGAATTACCAGTCGAATACCAAATTGCGGGTTACAAACTGTTCCATACCGATAGGCAGACCAGGAAAGGAGGCGGAGTAGCAATCTATGTTAGGGATAATCTGAAGTGTGAAATAAATAAGGAAATAAAAACTGAGAGGAATACAGAAACAATTTGGATAGAATTAAGCGACGGTCGGGAAAAATTAATCACAGGAGTAATATATAGACCCCCCAATCTTGACAGAGTCAATGAGCGACTTATCTGGGATGAAATGCGCAGGGCTTCCATACACAACAAAGTCTGTATAGTAGGCGACTTTAACCTTGGCCAAATAGATTGGACCGACCTTACGGGAAACTCAGAATCAGAGGATTTTCTCGAGACGATCCAGGACTGTTTCCTAAGTCAACATATAACCGAACCCACACGGGGTAATAATATATTGGATTTAGTTTTGTCAAACAGAGAAAACCTCATTAGCAATGTCGAGGTAGGGAACGAACTTGCAAACAGCGATCACAAAGAAATTCGATTCCAGTTAGATTTTCAGGGCAGACGTAAGGAAAATTCCACTAAAGTACCAGATTTCAGAAGGGCAAACTTTGACAGTTTAAAGAGGCAGCTAAGAGAGGGGGTGTCGCGCTTGGCCGTGAACCTGACAGATGACACGGACCTGATAACGAGATCTGAGATTGCCGAGTTCCACGACAATTTAAATAGTGAGTTACTTAATGCACAAAGGCAGAACATACCATACAAAAAACTCAGATCAAACAACAATGACCCTAAATGGATAAATAATTATTTAAAGAACATCATTGGCCAAAGGAAGGCTATAGGTAGAAGGATAAATCGTGGCGAAATTCACCTCCGGGACTATTATAGGGTATTGGCGAGTAGGGTTAAAACCGAGATAAGGAAAGCAAAGAGGAATAATGAGGTAAGGATAGCAAGGGAGGCAAAGACAAACCCCAAAGGATTCTACCAAATGTATCAAACTAAAACACGAGAAAAGATTGGACCAATACGGTCAGACTCCGGCGAGCTCACTGATAACGACGGAGAAATGAGCAATAATTTGAATAAATATTTTTCAACAGTTTTCACCAGCGAAAATTTAAACATGATACCCGAGGCACCGACTCTATTCAGAGATAGTGAAGAAAACAAATTAAGTGAGATAGTAGTGACTAGTAACGATGTTAGTAAGCAAATAGACAAACTAAAGCCTAATAAGTCACCTGGTCCCGATGAGATATTTGCCAGAGTATTAAAGGAATGTAAGGACGAGCTTAGTATGCCCTTAGCAAAGTTGTTTAACATGTCCTTAAAAACAGGTGTAGTACCAGAATCCTGGAGGATAGCGAATGTAATACCGATCTTCATGAAGGGGGATAGATCACTATCCTCTAACTACCGCCCAATCAGTCTAACATCAATAGTAGGCAAATTACTGGAAGCAATCATTTCAAACTCTATTCGAAATCACCTGGAGAAGCACAGATTGATCAATGATTCCCAGCATGGCTTCACAAGCGGACGTTCTTGCCTAACTAATCTATTAACATTCTTTTCATCAGTTTTCGAATCAGTGGACGAGGGGCACAATTATGATGTGGTATATCTCGACTTTAGCAAAGCCTTCGACAGAGTACCCCACGAAAGACTAATTAGAAAGGTAGAAGCTCATGGCATCAAAGGTGACATCCTTAAATGGATTAGGGCGTGGTTACAGGACAGGAAGCAGCGAGTGAGCATTAACGGCACTAAGTCCCATTGGAGCAACGTCACAAGCGGAGTTCCCAAGGCTCAGTACTTGGACCATTATTGTTTATTATATACATAAACGACATAGATATCGGCATAGACAGCAACATAAGTAAATTTGCTGATGATACTAAAATAGGACGTGTTATCAAATCTGACGAGGACTCGGCAAAACTACAGGAGGATCTAAACAAATTTTTCGAATGGTCTGAAAAATGGCAGATGAAATTCAACATTGACAAATGTAAAGTACTCAGTATAGGGAATGTAAACAGGGAAACCAGATACCAGATGAACAACGATGCCATAGAGAAATCCGACTGCGAGAGAGATTTAGGAGTAATGATAAGTAGGAACCTTAAGCCAAGTAAACAATGTGTTTTTGCTCGTAACAAGGCTAATAAAGTACTTGGGTTCATACAAAGGAGTGTTAGTTACAAGACTAGCGAGGTCATCCTAAAACTGTATCTTGCTCTTGTGAGACCACACCTGGATTACGCAGTCCAGTTCTGGTCACCGTATTACAGAATGGATATAGAATCCTTGGAAAGAATCCTGTGTGGGGGTCAGGTGTATGGGTGTCAGGTATGCGGGAGAGTAAGGTGTGTGGGGGTCAGGTGTATGGGTGTCAGGTATGCGGGAGAGTAAGGTGTGTGGGGGTCACATGTGGGTGTGACAGGTATGTGGGGGTGTCAAGGTATGTGGGGGTGTCAGGTATGTGGGGGGGTGTCAGGTGTGTGGATAAGAACACAGCAGGTGTCCCGTTAGTGACACCTGCCTCAACGGGTGATGATTATGACGCATCACACCTGTCCCACGCTGACAACTCAACAGGTGGTTCAGCTGAGAGAGAGAGAGAGAGAGAGAGAGAGAGAGAGAGAGAGAGAGAGAGAGAGAGGACACAGCAGGTGGTGTAACAGAACGAAGTGAAGAACAGCAGCAACAGCAGAAGCAGGAGGAGGAGGATAGGTACAGCAGGAGGCAGCAGGTGGGAGGTATAGGTAGTGCTTCTGTTGGTGTACTACTGTTCGCAGCCCCGCCCTTCCTCCCTCCTCCTTCTCCTCCCCTCCTCCTCCTCCCCCTCTTCCCCCTCCCCCTCCTCCTCTCTCCGGTTACTGTCATCATTAATCTCTCTCTCCTTACGTCACCTAACAAGCGATAACTAACACATAAATAATGATAATACCTATGTAATGTAACAGATAGATATTCACTGTTATTTAAGGACCCGTTTATATGAGAGAAAATGGTTATTGTTCATACGTGCAACAGAAAATGGGACGCAGGGAGCCGCTCACACTGCCTAAGGGAGCCACTACTGGTTCACTCCCTGTTTATTTTGTATCGTCACACCTATTCTCCCTCCCTCCCTCCCTGGCTCCCTCTCTCACAAACCCAGCTTAACATCCCTCCCTCCCTTGCCTCCCTTCCTCACCCACTCTCTTCTCCCTCCTTCCCTTGCCTCCCTCCCTCACTCACCCTCCCTTACAGGAACAAGGGACGAATTTAACCTTTTTTTTTTTTTACGTGTGATCGTTAGGATAGGTTAGGTTAGGTTAGGTTAGGTTAGGTTAGGTTAGGTTAGGTTAGGTTAGGTTAGGTTAGGTTAGGTTAGTCTGAATCGAATCAAAAATATAAATAATTACCCTATTACGGTCGAGGTTCTTTTTAGCACCTCCTGTAATGCCTCTTTCATGCCCTCGTCTCGTACCCGTGTCTCGTGCCCTCGTCCCGTACCCGTGTCTCGTGCCCTCGTCCCGTACCCGTGTCTCGTGCCCTCGTCCCGTACCCGTGTCTCGTGCCCTCGTCCCGTACCCGTGTCTCCTGCCCTCGTCCCGTACCCGTGTCTCCTGCCCTCGTCCCGTACCCGTGTCTCGTGCCCTCGTCCCGTACCCGTGTCTCAGAGCAGAAGACAAGGCACGTGTGTTTAGTCGGGTATGGGCGGAGCACATGACACGTGTACCTCCATGGGTGTGACAGGTGTGTGAGGGCGTGACAGGTGTGTGAGGGCGTGACACGATTTCCTTCTCACAATATCTTCAGTATTTTCACCTCCTCGTTTGGCCCATAAGAAAACAGACCTATACCACCATGACCTGAAACTATACCAACGTGACCTGAAACTATACCCCCATGACCTGAAACTATACCACCATGACCTGAAATTATACCACCATGACCTGAAACTATACCACCATGACCTGAAACTATATCACCATGACCTGAAACTATATCACCATGACCTGAAATTATACCACCATGACCTGAAACTATACCCCCATGACCTGAAACTATACCCCCATGACCTGAAACTATACCACCATGACCTGAAACTATACCACCATGACCTGAAACTATACCACCATGACCTGAAACTATACCACCATGACCTGAAACTATACCACCATGACATGAAACTATACCACCGTGACCTGAATGACCTGAAACTACCCCATAACAAGTTTCAATGGTACTATGACAGTTTAACTTCGTTGCTTTAGGTAAGAATAAATATTATCTCCTTAATTTCTCATGTGTCTGGAGTACAGGTGTAACATTCACACCCCCCCCTAATTATCCCCCCCCCCCCATTTCCCAGCTCTCCTGAGACACGTGTGTGAATTGGTTTGATCACAGGTACAAAACATCACACCTGTCCATTAAAACGCAGGTACAAAACATCACACCTGTCCATTAAAACATCAGGTACAAAACGCAGGTAAAAACTTGACACCTGTCTACTAAATCACAGGTACAAAACATCACACCTGTCCATTACAAAACAGGTACAAAACATCACACCTGTCCATTAAAACACAGGTACAAAACATCACACCTGTACATACACACAAACAGCCCACGTACATTATAACAGTCAGAGTACAGTCAATATTTACAAGACGTTCACCAGAAATATTCAACAATACTTCCAAGATGATTTACCTGACCAGCACCGCCCATCACAGTCAGCCAACACTCACCTGAGGAGAATAGTGTTAGCCCATTACCAGAGAGGAGTGTGGTGGTGGGGAAGATAGTGACAACCAATACCAGTGATAATAATGACAGTAATAATGAAAATAATAAACAATTTAATAATAAAAATAATAATAATAATAATAATAATAACAATAATAATAATAATAATAATAATAACAATAATAATAATAATAATAATAATTCAACGTTATATAAGGTAAAAAATTAATAAAAAAAATAATATATACAGAATGGCTGAACATTACCAGAATAAAATAGAACGAGGACAAGTTTGAGCCAGAAAGGAAAAGGTGTGGAGGAGGTAAAGGAAAGGGGGGATAGAGGAGGAGGAGGTAGAAAATGAGAAGTGGGCAGCAGTAGATGGAAGTAGGAGTAAGGAAGAGGAGGGGAAGAAAGGGGACAGAAAGAAGAAGAAGAAGAGAGGAGGGGCAGTGCAGTACTAGGGGAATGTCTTAAAAGAATTTACCTTGAATTTCAAACGGAGGAAGACAGAGTGATTTATGCGGTCAACTGGTAGGGAGAGAGCAGCTAATAGTGACTAATAGGTGGGGAGTAGTAGTGATGGTGGTTGGGAGTGGTAGTGGTGATGGGGGAATGGTGGTGTGGTAGTGGTGGTGTGGTAGTGGTGATGGGGAGTGGTGGTGATGGGGAGTGGTGATGTGGAGGAGTGGTGGTGTGGAGGAGTGGTGGTGATGGGGAGTGGTGGTGTGGTAGTGGTGATGGTGTGTAGTGGTGATGGGGAGTGGTGGTGATGGGGAGTGGTGGTGTGGAGGAGTGGTGGTGATGGGGAGTGGTGGTGTGGAGGAGTGGTGGGAGTAGTGGTGGAGAGTGAAGGCAGTGATGGTGTGGTACAGACAGGTGTGTGTGTGTGTGTGTGGTAGTAGCATAAGGTGTGGTACAGGTGTGTGATAGCAAATAACAAGCAAGAATTCCCTTCCACTTCTCAGTAATAATCCACTTGATATATTTCTCAATAATAAATAATAATAAAAAAAACAGATCATGGTAAATTAGATCCCATTCCTCCACACTGTCTCGTTGTGTTACCTAGACAGTCTCAAACTCCACTACAAGTCCACTTCCCACAAACAGACGGAGGTGGGTGGTGGGGGGGCAGGTGGTTCTTGTCTTCACCTTACGACGCCACTTACAACAACAAACGTAAGACTGTAAGGAACAACTTGGGGAAACAACACACTGGACGAGGAAACTTGGAGCCACAACAGGTCAAACGTCAAAGCATGACCTCGTAGTTACACACACACACACACACGGAGGAGTAATTCTCGCCGTGGAACTGGACCATAACTTTCGACTCTGCTCATCTCATGACTGTTAACTACGAAACAACATGAAATGCTCGAGGGAAGGAGGGAGGAAGGGAGGGAAGTACGGAGTGAGGGAGGGGAAAAGTTCGATGGAGAGAGAGAGAGAGAGAGAGAGAGAGAGAGAGAGAGAGAGAGAGAGCTAGCGGATGCACATTATGCACAAGGTAATATAAGTGTCCTCGTGTTAAGTAATTTAAGTGTTAAATATTGTCGCCTCGTGTTAAGTAGTGCGTGTTAATTATCATGACCCCGTGTTAATTTAAGTGTTAAGTACCGTGACCCCGTGTTAAGTAATATAAGTGAAAGTTGAAACACAACTCATCTCCGGCCACATTCTCACCCTTACCTCACCACCTACCACCCCCCCCCTCACCACCCCCCAACCCTACCTCCCAACCCCCACCACCCCCCAACCCTGCCCCCCAATCCCCACCAAACATGGACCAACACCTGTCCATAATCACCATAAACACGTCAAGGTAAATATGTGCTCAAGTATTATCATATTACGTGTACAAGAGCCTCATTATACTCGCTGGTATGTTAAGAGGTGATATACTAACTAGAAGTGTCTTAAGGAAATATCTGATGAAGTTACGTACCGGAAGTGACTTAATTTACACACCGGAAGTCTCAGGTAAATAGACGAAAGTGTCGTAATGAACACATAACAACAGCTGGTTAGAGTCAATAGTAGTAGTGTGTTTTGACCTGTAAAACCATTACCTGTACCTTTATCTCTACCTGTACGTGTATACCTGTACTCCTTGTACCTGGGCTTGTAACTGCACCTCTTTCTCTGCTACTTCAGATAAAAGTTTTCTCTCTCTCTCTCTCTCTCTCTCTCTCTCTCTCTCTCTCTCTCTCTCTCTCTCTCTCTCTTTCACCCCTTATTCTTTCTTCAAGGAGGGAAAGTCAACATTCCTGAAGGAGAGAAGGAGAGAAAGAGGGAGGGAGGAAGGGGGGCAGGTAGTGGTGGCAATAGCGTGTGGTAGTGGTGGTGGTAGTAGCGTGTGGTGGTAGTGGTGTCAGTAGCGTGTGGTGGTGGTAGTGGTGGTGGTAGTAGCGTGTGGTGGTAGTGGTGGTGGTAGTGGTCCAGAGATGAGGAGGCTTCCGGTGAGAGAGATTGAGAAGTCGGTGTTGTTTATGTTTTGATGAACCAGATGACGAGTCAGCTGATCGAACACAACACTGGCGGTAGGCTGCTGTCATATATAAGGCTCTACATATATCCTAGGAGTGTAATATACGAATATAATGATATATAATGGTAGGGAATAATACATACATACATACAGGTACATACATACATACATACATACATACATACATACGTGCATACATACACACATACAGGTAAATACAGGTACCTACATACATACAAACAATAGGGATATAGATAATTATATTACTAGATATTAAATTGCCCCAATGTCATTAATACATACTATCACTGTATACTAAATAGCTCATTGTTAGTAAATAGCTCCAGGTAATTACTGTGATGAAGTTTAGTGTCAACAGAGGCAGGTGAGTGGTGATGACAGGTAACAAGGGAGAGGGTAATTAGCAGCCCTAGTAAGCTGGCAACATCTTAACGACCAATCAGGAGAGGCTGTTGTCTAATGACCCATAACCCTCGACGACTAGTTAATGGTCAATGGTCAAATGGGCCCCAGTCTTAACGGAGCCCAACCAGTTCTAACAGGGCCCAATCAGTCCTAACAGGGCCCAACCAGTTCTAACAGGGTCCAATAGGTTTAGTCATAGTACTCAAGGGGTTAAATCACCGTACTCAAGGGGTTAAATCACCGTACTCAAGGGGTTAAATCACCGTACTCAATGGGTTAAATCACCGTACTCAATGGGTTAAATCACCGTACTCAAGGGGTTAAATCACCGTACTCAAGGGGTTAAATCACCGTACTCAATGGGTTAAATTACCGTACTCAAGGGGTTAAATCGCCGTACTCAATGGGTTAAATTACCGTACTCAAGGGGTTATATCACCGTACTCAAGGGGTTAAATCACCGTACTCAAGGGGTTAAATTACAGTACTCAAGGGGTTAAATTACAGTACTCAAGGGGTTAAATCACCGTACTCAAGGAGTTAAATCACCGTACTCAAGGGATTATATCACCGTACTCAAGGGGTTAAATTACAGTACTCAAGGGGTTAAATTACAGTACTCAAGGGGTTAAATCACCGTACTCAAGGGGTTAAATCACCGTACTCAAGGGGTTAAAGGTAGAACAGATCCTTCACTCCTGAATACTCGACAACCATTCACCTGACTCAGTAAGTCTCTTCGTTAGTGGAATTTCCGTGTGGACTAAATTACACTTTGTTCTTACGTTCTTCATTACTATTTTCCATTAGATAATAAAATACGTGACGACAATAAATATTAACTATATATTATTGGTGGATTATAAGAGAAACATTAAAATATAGCAGATTTATTCAGTTAATTGCCAAAATTGGAAGAAAAAATAGTGTTCATAATTTCAGGTTTTTTGGGGGGTCAATTTTACGAGGATTTTGCAACGTTGCTGATTCATATTTTGGTCAATGTGGAAAAAAATAGGCAACAATGAGAAATGAACGCGTCTGTACTAGTTTATTGTACGTGTTTAATAACCATTTAGGGGAATCTAGTAGAGTAGTGGCCATATCCAGTGTGTGTGTGTGTGTGTGTGTGTGTGTGTGTGTGTGTGTGTGTGTGTGTGTGTGTGTGTGTGTGTGTGTTCGAATGAGAGGATTTACGTAAGATCGGGTTGGATTGGGTTACGTAAGACTGAGTTGGATTAGATTACGTAAGACTAGATTTGGTAGGATTAGGTTAAGTTAGACAAGGTTAAGGATAGTTTAGATCAGCTTAAATAAGATTAAATCAGGTCAGCTCAGATTAAACGTTAGTATACAACAAAACCAATCACGAGTGTACGCCCACAACTGACCAATCCCCAACGCCAAATATCCCCGACGCCACCAAACCCCGACGCCACATAACCCCGACGCCACCAAACCCCGACGCCACCAAACCCCGACGCCACCAATTCCCGACGCCACATAACCCCGACGCCACCAATTCCCGACGCCACAAAGTAAAACATCCCCCAGGTTAACACAAGTCCTATAAAAACATTCCCTACGCTCACATATCAACGTTTTTATATAAACTAAGGACAGAAATTAGAGCGACGGGCAGTTCACATAACTCAGATGATTACACACTGGGAAACTGGTTCTTCCTGCTTCTTGAGACACGCTGGAAAAAAAAAATTGGCACACACACACACACACACACACACACACACACACACAAACACACACACAGGACAGGTTAGGTACATTTTAAGTACATCTTAAGATTCTGAACTCTGAAACACCCAATCAATCGTCAAGGGAGGAATGGAGAACAAGGGAAGAACGAAGAAAGAGAAGAGTGGGGAGAGGGAAGCGAACGGGGAAGAGGAAAGAGAACAAAAGGGGAGTTGAGAGGAGAGGACAGGGGAAGAGAGGAGAGGAGGAAGGGGGATAGGAGGGGAGGGGATAGAAGAGGGGAGGGGATAGAAGAGGGGAGGGGAGATAAGAGGGGAGGGGAGGTTACTGCGCAGCTCACATGTGGTAGAAAATCCTGACTAATGTGTGAGGAGACAAGGCAGATAAGGTAATCAATTACACCTGTTTTACCCGCCCCAAATTACTTGTGTTTTCTGCTTATGACACAACAGCGTGAGTTCCTGTTGAGTACAGTTTGTCGTGGTTCTCTCCCTAGCATGATGAGGTAAAAGGTGTTGTAAATAAGATCAGTTTATCATCCAGCACACCTGAGTCGACGCCAGGTAAACCCCAGGGGACTTGTGGCAGGTTAATAGGGAAGGGGAGTTATATGGACTTTATATAGGACGGTATACTGTGAGGAAGAGGAGGAGGAAGAGAAGGAATAGGAGGAATAAGAATAGTAGGAAGACGAGCAGGAATAGGAAGAGGAGGGGGGAGGAGGACGAGGAGGAATAGGAAGAGGAGGAATAGGAAGAGGAGGAATAGGAAGAGGAGGACGAGGAGGAATAGGAAGAATAGGAGTAACAGGATTAGGAGGAGGAGGAGGAATAGAAATAAGAGAAGGAGTTGGAGGAATATGAAGAATAGCGAGAGGAAGAGGACGAAAGGAAAGACAAGGAGAAGAAATAGCAGGAAGAGCAGGAGGAAGAGGAGGGGAAAGAGGAGGAATGTTTGAATGTTTGTCATGAGGTCCCTAAGAAGAGCACTTGAGGCACCCAATACCCTCCTCTTCCTCCGGAGTCCATTACCGCACCTCGCACATTACGTTTCTTCTTGAGAATGTCGATAATGCTGCTCTTATTACACCACCAAGGCCCAGTCTGGAGGTTAGGTTAGGTTTTTTGCATAACCTAACCTAACCAAACTGCGTCTATGATCTCGGCCTGTTCTTGTTTTTGCTCGTTAAAATAGAGAGAACATGACATCGCATCACTATAAACAGAGAAGGTGGCGTCGTTTGGCACATCCTCTCAACAGGTAGGTAACACCACTTCCTTCCTGACGAGGTAGAGAACGTGCTGGTGGTTTATAGTGGTCTTGGGACGTCTCTTACCTGCTGGGTGTTGCCGCCTCTCTCTACGTGACCCTCCAGCCTTGGTTAATTATTGCTCTCTCTCTCTCTCTCTCTCTCTCTCTCTCTCTCTCTCTCTCTCTCTCTCTCTCTCTCTGGTGTGTGTGTGTGTGTGTGTGTGTGTGTGTGTGTGTGTGTGTGTGTGTGTGTGTGTGTGTGTGTGTGTGTGTCAATTCCCAAGAACTACTTTCATCCAACCTATTATAATGATCCGAGATTAACATTACACTTAATCCTGCTTACACCATCGTCGTTCATAAAGCTGAGTAAAACAAGCTTAGAATTGCAACAACTGACTCAGATACTCGTATTAAACCCAGCCATCAAGCCACGGGGGGGGGGGGGGAAAGGGGGATGGATGGGGAGGAGGGAAAGGGGGATGGGAGGAAGGGAGGGGGGAAAGAGGGATGGAGGGGGTCGCAGTTTTTTTTTGGGGGGGGGTTGTGGGTGGGGAGACGCGAGACTCCTGCAAGACCCAAGACTGCCTTTGTTGATACATGAGACAAAAGAGTTTGGTAATGAAAAAGAAGCCAAGAGTTTTCCTTTTGTACAGCTAAGACTTTGTTTACGTCAGAACACAAGTATTTTCGTGTCAAACAACCCCATGACGGAGGTATAGAAGGGGGAGTGGCAGGGGGGGTTCGTTTCTGGTTTGGTAGGTCAAATGGGCCCCATCCTCCCAGTCCTAATAGGCCCTAGTTCCAAGAGATCCCAACCTAACCTTACCTGAATAAGGCTTGGGGCCCAACCTTAATGCTTAAACTAGCTTGAGGGGCCTCTTAGAATTGTAGCACCACTGGATCAATCATCTCGTCTGCTGAGTACAATCCACTTCTTGCCCTCACCCAAGATGGTAAGGATGTCACTAACACACAGTAGATGGCAGGAACAAGATCACCATATGTACAGCTGACGGAAGGTGGCACTAGGGAGGAGGTGTGTGCTGTCGTGGGGAGAGTTTCATGGGTAATAAAGGAGTAGAGATGGATCCTACCTACTGGGTCTCCCCACTGGGTCATGGTGTCATATATCACAGTCACCATGGGATCGACAACTCTTCAGACAAAGACACAATAGGGCGGATATCATAGAGTCATTGAATGGGACGTGAAAATGTAAACATGAGCCAATTTGTCATGATGCCGCGCTCCACCAACACAAGAGGACACAACTACAAGCTCGCCAAGGTGTCATCCAGGACGAATATTAGGAAACACTTCACACAGAGGCTGGTAGACCTATGGAACAGTCTACCAGCACAAGTTGTGAAAACGAGAACAGAACTGGTCTTACAAAATACCCCACAAGACAAGACAATCAGGAACAATGGGTGGATCCTACACAGACCACTGGCCTCCTACCCTCGGCATAACCACCTCTAGTTAAGGTAACCATTAGGTAAATTAGGTTGAGATAAGACAGGTGTATGTCCAGTATTGTGTGAATATTTGTAGATGTGTCAAGCTTAAGGGTCTGGATACTAGAGCAGGTAGATATCTCCTCCTATGGTCTGGATATTAGGTATGCCGTATATCCTCCTATGGCTGGGTACTAGAATAGGTCTAACTTCCCTTTAGATATGGACACCAAGATAGGTATATCTCCCCATCTGGTCCGGATATTAGCATTAACCCCCCCCCCCCCCCGACATAGGGCCAGGACACTTGTTAACCATCTGAGGATTTTACAAAACAGGTTGAGATAAGCTACCATTCTGAGCTTAACACCAGAGGTCGTCCCCACAAACCCCCCCCCCCCCTCACGACCCCTCACAGACCCCTCACGACCACAGCAATTTCCTCACACACACACACACACACACACACACACACACACACGTGGGTCCCCAGCTGGCCTGACGTAACACCAGCTGTGATAACAACTATTGTGAGGAAATTATATGTGCAATATTTTTGGCATTACATTTGGGTATTTTTTTATATATTTGTTTATAATCATTGTTGAGATGTTGTTTACTTTGAAGGTCTTATGTGGAGAGGATGGAGGAGGAAGAGGTGGAGAGGGAAGGAGGAATAGGCGAAGGGGGAGGGGGAAGATGTGGAGAAGATGGAGGAGGGAGAAGTGGAGGAGATATAGGAAAAAGAGGTGGAGAGGAAGGAGGAAGGGGTGAAGGGGATGGAGGAGGAAGAAGATGGAGGAAGGGATAGAGAGGCTACAGGAGGAGGAGGAGGAGTAGCTTGGCGCCTTATAGGGGAGGGGGTAGAGGAGGAGGAGGAGAGGTCCGGTCAAACACACCTGACGGTCAGCTTCCTCACCTGCCGTGGCCCGGGGCAGCCTAAAGGTTCCAGTAATGACTTCGTGGGTGACTATAATTGCCTCTCATCATACCTGGCTGCTACCTGTGTTTACATACATAACCTCTAGAACCACGGCATCACACCTTCATCACGCCTAACTACGGTATATCACGGCACACGCAGCCATCTTAACACAAGAATTCAACAAATTTGTATTTTTATTTGTTTTGTTGAGTTCATGAGGGGTGTGGGGAGGGGGGGGGGGGGGTTACAAGGGACACACACACACACACACACACACTTTTTTGTCTAATGTATATTTTCAGCCTTCGGGCTGCCGACTTTTTCAATAAACCGTTAATCATTATTAGTATTAATATTATTGACACACACACACACACACACACACACACTGATTATACGTGGCTTTCACTCACTATATTTAGACACACATTGAGGTAAGGTCACTAAATTACATAATTACCGTTTTGTTCAGGGCTCGTGCTGTTATAATTACGTGTGTGTGTGTGTGTGTGTGTGTGTGTGTGTGTGTGTGTGTGTGTGTGTGTGTGTGTGTGTGATAATTAATTAAGACAATATCAACACCCGTAATTAATCGGTTATATAAGTCACCTTCTACCTGTCACCTATTTCCTAAAGCAATTAATTACCGGTATATTTTTATTTTTATTCAGAATTCTTAATATATTTTTTTATGATAAGAATGTAAATAATTCTGTAGTCATTAGAGCTCCGACGCTTATTTCACAACACAATACAGAGCTCACAACGCAATTCAGAGCTCACGATACAGAGCTCACAACACAATATACAGCTCACAACACAATATACAGAGCTCACAACATAATACCGAGCTCACAACACAATACAGCTCACTATACTCACACGTTCAGCTCTCCCGTTCCTCACCATACTTAACAACTCACCTGAAAAGAACGAGAAAAACAAATTAGTCATTATTATTATTATTATTATTATTATTAATATTTGTCATTTTAATTAATATATTAAAACTACGAGATCATAGAAGAACAGTGATAATTCACTTTCAGTTTATCATATTCTCTCTCTCTCATCACATTATCAACAACAAAATATATGTTAGCATTACGCTGATTAATTCCATAGATGATAACAAATGAATACTGGTTCCATAGGCCTACACTGGAACCTTTTTTTTTATCATAGGCTCAAAATTAAATCATGCCCATGTACTTTTCTTGGTCACTGTCATCACAATTATTTTCAAGCGTGGGTGTTGCCTGCGTTCCCTCCAAAACATACATTCTCCCCAAAACCCACCAAATCTCGCTGACCCCACAAAATTATAATAAAACATGAGGTAATATTTAATACATTTGGATAGATTAACTCAAATTAATTTATAAGTTTCGTGGATTATGGGTCGTTAGGGCGAAATTACAGAGCAGTGAATCATTTTGTTTACAATTACAATTTAAGGCATCTGTTACCCACCCTTTCAAGTACGCCGATGCTGCCATGTGTTTGTAAAGTTAAAAAGCGTAATTGTTCAAAGTATTCCTCGCTGAACGGAAAATCTTACTCACAACAACGAGTTTAATAGAACCTGTTTTGTTTCCCTGGTCTTAATTCTTCCTGAATGAAACATTTTGATAAGACGGTTGTGGAAATACTAGACGAGTAAAGTGCTGGGGAGTGGATAAAAGCGTGAAGGAGGAGACATCCCTTAGTGTCTTGGAGGTGAAGGTCACACACACACACACACACACACACACACACACACACACACACCCACGCCAGAGCTGAGGACCATCTACAACGCCTTTATTCTTCCCAAACTAACGTATGCGTCACCAGCCTGGTCGTCTTCTCTCAACTCCACCCAACAACGTCGTCTAGAGAAGGGACAGAAAAGGGCCTGCAGAATCATGCTCGGCGCAGACTACTCCGGCTACATCAACGCTCTCTCCACCCTGGAAATGCCATCCCTCAGTGACCTCCACCACCAAGCACTGGAAAGGTTTGGCAGTGGACTACTGCACCAACCTCGTCATCGCCACCTCCTGCCCTCCACCCACCTCGCGCAGTCCGCCACTACAACAAAATTCAGCCCATAAGAGCCCGCACTGATAGATATAAGAACAGCACCATCCCATCTATTGTTAAAATAATAAACAACACCTGATTAATGTACTGTACAGCCCTGTAAATGTATTCAATGCATATTATATCATTATGTCTAAATCAAATGTAAGTCTGTATATTTTCAGCCACCGGCTGCAACTCTATTAATAAACCGTTTATTATTATCATTATTATTATTATTATTATTATTACACACACACACACACGTAAGCCTACCCCCCCCCCCCCCCCCTATCCTCCCTCACACATTTCTCACAAGATGGTTTTCCTCAGTCCTGGCGAGGGTCCAGCCTCCCACACACACACTCCTGGCACCGCTGGACGACCACGAGTCTCCTTAATCAAAACAATCAATTTGAACCCAACCAAGAGAGAGAAATTAAGGTGTTTTGTTTTTCTGCTAAACTCGACGAATGACATCAACATGGCGTAAAAGTGCTTATGAACGACGTGTAATAAACACACAAAATAATAACTAAACATCGGATTTACTGAACATCAAACACATATATACTATAGAGGATACGGAAAGGCACCTCTGGCACCCAGCCCCTATGGACCCTGATCCTAATGGTTAGTTTAGGTTAGTCTGGGGATTATCTGGCCTGCCTCCCACACCACTACCGGAGCTCACGTTATGGAGGGCTGTCTGGTGAGCACGGCCACCACTCTTAGTTATTCATAAGAGATCCGGCCAACAGTCTAGTAATAACAACCGACTCCAGCAGCACACACACACTACCTCACCCTGGGATAGAGACACCATTTACATAGTTGGTCTCTGCCCCTCCCCTCCCCCTTTGGTCCCTACCTTCCCTTTTGGTCCCCCCCTCAGGTCCCAACCCCTCTCGTCTCTGCCCCCCCCGTCCCCCTTTGGTCCCTACCTTCCCTTTTGGTCCCCCCCTCAGGTCCCAACCCCTCTCGTCTCTGCCCCCCCCTCCCCCTTTGGTCCCTACCTTCCCTTTTGGTCCCCCCCCCTCTCAGGTCCCAACCCCTCTCGTCTCTGCCCCCCTAGACCCGTGCTCCCCTCCCCTGGGTTGTATATGTATGAGGCATTCTAGTTTATATTCCAGATAAATTGGTGCAGCAGTACGTCAGTGGCGGTGAAGGAGAGGGAGGGAGAGGCTTGTTTCTCACACACCTTCCTCTACCCCCACGAGCCTCAAGTCAACTGATGATATTATTAGACTCTTATAATGTTTAATAAGAAAGATAAATGAAGGACTTACATAAGATTGATATTATAAGGTTAATTATAGGATAATAATACTTTGTGTCGCAATCTATTGACTAAAGTGACGCATTTATTGTGATGGTGTTACAGGTGTGGTTGTAACTGTACGAATAAACGTACAGTGAGCCTTTACGCTACCTGATCACACCAACACCTGAACTAATGGAAACGCCTCAAGTCACTCATCTCTATTCACTGGTCAGTATAGGTGCGCCAGGGAGGTAATTTACGTATGGAAAACATAAGGTCTAGTTCCGCCTCACCACGCCAAAATATTTCCACGGTGGTGTGAGACGCGGTAGAATATGTAAAGTTAAAAATACCTGTACAGTTAGCAACAGTTGTAAACAGTGAGACCAGAACACCGCGAGCATATACAAACTCTCTTCTGTTTAACACGTCTGGGCTAAACACTCACACTGAGCCAGACGCCTTAAAACCAAGACGAAGACGAAGACGAAGACGAAAACGACGACGAAGACGATAACGAAAACGCCAAGATAGTATAACAACAGCTCTTCGTGTTCTTAAGATGACGATGACCTAATAATCACATTAACGTTTGAGCTCATAAACATTTTTTTTTACCATATTAACTGACAATACCAAAAGCATTATGCAGAAGACCCAGCAGCAAGAGTCTGGTGGAACAGTTGGTCACCAGGGAAGTTTGGTCGTAGATATGGATGCTGAAGGCGGGTGAAGCTCTAAATCAACGACAGATAAACATTACGGTAAATCTTAATGTTTCTACTCCAGGTATGACCCACTACATCACCTCCACCTGACGAAACACCCTCAAGTGTACACTCCCGGTCCTCCTGTGGTAGTGAAGGAGTTACTGAAGGCCAGAAACACCGTCAGTACATGTCCTCCTCACACAGTATCCAGCAGCACCTTCAGGAGTTACAAAGGACACGGAGGTCAGGTAGGGTGACCCTCTTCCCCCTTCTTTTGACAGGTACTGATGACTCCCCCTTGTGTTGGACCATCCATCAACACCTTAATCACCCTCTACTAACCCTCCCTATTCTCCCTGGGTTATATATCCTATAGGTATACCCTCCTTTAATTATATATTCCTACTTATATAACTTCCCAATCTGATGATATATACCTATAGATATCCTGGTAACCTCCCGCCTATACTTTTAGATATACATATATGCCTTGGATTATATATTAGGCAACTATTGTGGTAAGATTTCGCATTATCTCAACCCTGAGTTATTGATGCTGTCTCGTAAACACAACCTGGCAGCGTTCCCATGCTCTTCGTCAGGTAATCATAGATAAATGTTCTCAGTAACACGTCATTCGTCCTAAAACAACAACAACAAAATTTACTCTAGATCTTCCATCACACTCGTCACCCTCAAAGACTTTCCACAAAGACCTCCTGAAAACTAAATCGTCACACTCGCCGTCACAAAGACCTTCCGTAAATCGTCACACAAAGACCCAACCTAAATATATCGTCACATTCATCAAGATCTTATAGTGGACAGTCATCAATCACCTGAGGAGGGGGGGGGGAGAAAGGGGGAAGGGGGGCAGAGGGGGAAGGAGAAGAGGGGAGGGGAGGGGAAGGAAGGGGGAGGAGAGAGACCAGTAAGACAGGTTCATCGACAGTGTAAAAGAAAATAAGTATTTACGTTGCGGTTACCTGTCATGTTTACCTGGGAGTCATGTTTAATTGAGTTATGTCTACCTTGGGAGTCATATCTACCTGGGTTGGGTTAGGTTAGATTAAGTTAAGTAAAAATAGGTTAGGTTAGGTTGAGGTCTATCAGGACTGGGACCCAATAACCCTCTAACCACATAAACCAGGACCCACCTCAACAGAAAACAAAACAAACCAAAACAAACCCACAAGACCAACATGAAGTAGAAGAACTCAACAAAAACACAAACGGGTTCACGAGCAAAAAAAAAAACAACTACAGTAATTAACTCCGCAACAAAAGATAGTGAGATATACCTGTACACATTGATGGCCGCGGTGTGCTGTTATAACAATGACTTCCTCTAACGAAAAACTTTTAGTTATTACTTACAAAAAAAATAAATAAAAAAATAATACTGCCACAGCCATGAAAATATACCACATCGTTACGAAAAACGGGACACACCGCAACGACGAGAACTGGTGGACCACTACACAGAAAATGGGATGTGCAACCAAAAAAAAAGGGATGTGCAACAAAATATAAAGTGTGCAATAGAACATGAGGTGTGTATCAAAAAAGGGATGTGTCACAAAATTCGGATGTGCAATAACAAATGAGGAGTAATTCTCTTTCTCTTGCCTCTTCACTTTATCAATTCTCTCTATAGCTCAGATTTCTCTTATCATTTATCAACACAAAAAGAATATTTATCATATCAATATTTCCTGCTGCCAGAGAGAGCTTCCAGCCTTTATGGGTTCCTGTAGGACGTTCTGCCTCCCTTTCACCCTCTTCATCCATATCCTAGCCCCCTCATCCTCTCCCCTCCCACTTACTCATCCCTCACCCCTCCATCCCTCATTACCCTTCTCTACCTCACTTCCCTCCCTTCCCATACTCCCTCACCCCCCCTTCCCTTCCTATACCCCCTTCACCCCCCCTTCCCACACTCGACACATAAATTATCTCAACATATTTAAGGCCACAGTCACGGGGTGTATTGGTTGTTGCTTCCTGAAGGTGAACATTGTATGACTGGTTCCTACTGAAGGTGATGAAGTGCCATTACACCTTATTAACAGTGTGATGGTGAATGGTGGTGGTGATGGTGTATGGTGACGGCGATAGTGTATGGTAATGGTGATAGTGATGGTAATGTGGGTCCCAGTCATATTAGGTCCCAGTCATATTAGGTCCCAGTCATATTAGGTCCCAGTCATATTAGGTCCAAGTCATATTAGGTCCCAGTCATATTAGGTCCCAGTCATATTAGGTCCAAGTCATATTAGGTCCCAGTCATATTAGGTCCCAGTCATATTAGGTCCCAGTTCAAATGCGTCCTATTACATTGGGCCTCGGTGCAAAAGGGAAGGTTGGGTTACATTGGAGTTTATTAAGAACCTGGGATCCGTTCTCACCTGCGTTACTCTCTACTGATTCTAAACTTGTCACACCTGTTCAGAACCATCTCTCTCTTTTTCTTTCTTTCTTTCTCTTCCTTCCTTCCTTCCTTCTTTCTTTCTCTTCCTTCCTTCCTTCTTCTTTCTTTCTTTCTCTTCCTTCCTTCCTTCTTTCTTTCGTTCTTTCTCTCTCTATCTCCAAGATACTCTGACGTCCCCCATAATCCATCTTTCATCCAGTTATTTCATTTATATAATCATAACTTTTTTCTAACCCATTTATAGTTTATTTGCCGCTACAAGTCTCTCTATTAACAACCTCTTAACTATTCATAACGAGCCTCTAATTGCTTAACTATCCAATAGGCCTATCTCCTAATTTGCATATTGAAACATCTCCATAACTCTTATACCGTTCAGTCATTACTAAATCTTACTTACACAGGAGTATTATACTCTCTCTCTCTCTCTCTCTCTCTCTCTCACAACAATAACCAGCCACAACCATCATTCTACCACGAACAACAACAACCATTAACTACCACAATTCTATCATTATCAAGAGCCAATCACAACCACCATTCCACTACAAGCAATAACCACCATTCTACCACAAACAACCACCACCATTCTATTAACCACCACCACCATTCTACTAACAACTTCCACCATTCTACCACTAACAACCACCACTAACAACCACCAACAATTTACATAAACCATCGCCGCCAACTACTCGTTCATCACCAAGGTAACAATAACTTACGTTTATCGTGCACTGGCCCTAACTACCGTCTCCTCTGATGACCTACTACCAATTTAGTCTATCTTGAACCACCTTAACTACCGGTGTCTTCGGATCACCTGAAGATTATATTATATCCTAGAGCTTTATTCATTTGATGGTTAAATTTAACTTAACACTAACTTAACGTAACCTAATCTAACTTAACACTAACGTAATCTAACACTACCTTAACCAAACCTAACCTAACCTAACCAAACCTAACCTAACACTAAGCTAACTCTCACAGGTAGGTTAATCTTCAGGTGAAATAAGCTGGGGTGTCTAATCTTCAGGTGATCTGTCCGGTTAGTACAGGTGCCTGGGATCCACAAACCAGTAGGAGAGGTGGCAGGCATGACAACCATCCCAACCCACCCCGCCCCGGCCCACTCCGCCCCACCCCACCCCACCCCAGACCAGGTTACCGTAAGACAATGCGCAGCGTACCTGGACCTGGTGCTTGACCCCTGCCTGCTGAGGTGGGGCAGGGGAGGCGGTAATTACAGGTAGGTGAGAGTAATTATCCGTCACCTCAGATCACCGGACCAGGTAGTCTAAGATGCCAATTGTTTTAAATTATTATTTTTATAATCTGTTTATTTGAATTACCTGAGAATTAGCAACCCAACTTATTTCACCCGATGATTAGGTTAGGTTAGGTTAGGTTAGGTTAGGTTAACGTTAAGGTCCCACGCCCAAGTAGTTTTGAAACACGGGTGTTGAGCGAAAGTGATTCAACACCCAGTTCATGGCAACACCCTCCTGACGTGGCAACACTCGGGTCATGGCAACAGTCAGATCATGGCAACACCCTCCTGGCGCGGGGTACCTCAAGGTGCTAATCAGGACTCACAACAATACAATTACAGGTAAACCTCACCTCGCGACACACCTTCCACCACTCACCTCCATTGTTAGCGTTTTACCCCTAACCTAACCTGACCTAACCTGACCTAACCTAACCTAACCTAACCTAACCTGACCTGACCTAACCTAACCTAATGCAAAATTCATCTCCCTTTATATTTGTTGTTACAATTTTTTTTAGCCAGTGGGGATATTTCGTCATTTTAGTCAACCCAGGGCATAAAAAACACCAAACTGCACAAAATAACAAACAAAATAAGGTAATTACACTTACCTCGGCACCCTTATGTAGTCGAAGTAGAGTCTGGTGACGGGCTCTGATTGGTTGCTGCGCCTGTGACGTGCTGGGCTGCGGACCAATCCACAGCCACATGTCACAGGGTCCTCGTGCATCTTCTGGCGGCCGTACATATCTGGCGCTCACTCACCCTGTCCCACGTACACACCTCTGATCACTCACATCTTACACCTGTGTCCATCAGAACTCACAAGGCACTTCAACCTGATTTGTCCAGATCACAACTAACACTCGAGGTCCTTAGTCCAATCACATTTTCTATTATATAAATTTTGGGGCAAACTTCGCTAGATATATCACATCCCTAAAACACAGATATAAACATTAACATCAACCATAGTAAACATAACAGCCACTAAACTGTCTTTTCTGTATAATATCGATTTTCGAAGTAATTTAAAATACACATGATAATCCTGGTACTTGTTCATTAATTAAAGTAGAAAATATAGCACAACAACAACAACAATAATAATAATAATAATAATAATAATAATAATAATAATACATTTCCAGGTATCGCGCGGAGCCGTAGACAAGGCCGTCATGCACATAAGCCCATTAGAACCGTAACCTCCACTAGGAAACCGGAGAAACCCACCCCTGACAGACCATACCACCACACTGAAGTTCCACGGATATGGTATGATCTCCCGTCTTTACTGCTATCCAACGTCACTTCCCTAGCTAACAAGTTCGACGAGCTGGCAACTACAGTCAGGTCAACCGCCGCGAGCGTCGTTGCCATATGTGAGGCCTGGCAAATTGTGCCTGAAACGTGTCATATTGAGGGATATCAACTCTTTCATCACCTCCGTTCACAAAGACGCGGAGGGGGCGTTGCCCTCTTCTGTCAAGATGACCTACGCCCGTCACGCCTGGATGTTCAAGTCCCAGCAGATGTGGAAGCATTATGGGTACGTGTCGTGCTAAGAGCCCACCCACGCAACACTGCTTCCATTATAATCTGTGTGGCATACCATCCGCCTCGATCACCCACCAGAGACACTCTTATCAATCATCTCATCACCACCTCAGACCACCTCAGAGTTAGGTACCCATGTGCCAAGTTAATATTATGTGGGGATTTAAATGAAATTGACACCACTGATATCCAGGACCAGCTATCACTATCACAAGTTGTGACCTTCCCCACACACGGTCAAAATACCCTGGACCTTATCTTAACTGACTTAGCGGACCAGTACCAACCACCTCAACCAATGCCTCCTATCGGGTGTAGCACACACTTATCAGTGCTCTGGTCCCCAGCTGCCACTCCCACTCAAGTACAGAGACCCTACATCAAGACCTACAGGCCGATTACTGACTCTGCAGTGCGCCTCTTCGGGCAGTGGATAGTTCACCATCCCTGGACTGAAGTACTTAGCGTGGATGACGTGGAAACCAAATGGATAAATTATACCAACACCACCACGCAAGCTCACCACCACTTCTTCCCCGAGAAGTCCGTCAGATCTCACCCAGCTGACTTGCCCTGGATCACACCTCGGATCAAAAGACTTATGCAACAGAGAGACAGAGCCTTTCATCTCAATGACCACATCCGCTACAGGTCCCTTCGCAACCGAGTCATCCGCGAAATACGCACTGCAAAGAAGTCCCACTACCCAACCAAATTACAACACCTGAAACAGACCAACATCAGTCAATGGTATGGTAAGCTTAAAGAACTCTGTGGACTAAACAATAAGACACACCCCCTCCCCTTCCTTAGCCATCTCACTAGTGTTGACGCAGCTGAGCAAACAAATAACCATTTCGCTACTATATGCCAGACGCTCCCACGGCTTGACACAACCACTCTCCCTGCTTACCTACCAGCCTCCCTTCCCACTGACTTAGTAGAAGAATTTGACGTAGCAAAACGCCTGGACAAACTAAAATTAAAACGCTCTACCACCCCCATTGACTTACCAATGAAACTCTTCAAGGAGTTCTCCCCGGAGCTTGCTAAACCCCTCTGCTCCATCATCAATGCTTCTCTCAGTCAAGCCAGATGCCCAGCTGACTGGAAGACCTCTTATGTATCACCAGTGCCCAAGTCAACCAGCCCACAATCCTTAAATCAGCTACGACCTATTGCAATCACCCCAATACCCAGCCTAATCTGTGAAAGTTTTGTGTTCGACTGGGCTTATGCTGATATTGCAGGAGTCGTAGACCCTCAGCAATTTGGCAACATGAAAACTTCCTCCACCACTCACTGTCTTGTCAGCTTTCTCGATTACATATACCGCCATCTCGAGAAACGAAAAACGTCTGTAGCTGTCGCCTTCATTGATTTCACTAAAGCGTTCGACCTAGTCGACCACAATATAATCATCAACAAAGCTATTGACCTCGGGCTTCGAAGAAGCCTCATACCATGGCTTACAGACTTCCTCAGTGACCGACGCCAAGCTGTACGCTTCCGAGGGGCTGTCTCCACCTTTCAGTCACTCACCTGTGGCGTCCCCCAAGGCACCAAGATGGGACCACTCTGCTTCCTTATGCTCATCAATGATGCCCTAAGAGAAACCCCTGCTCGCTGGAAATATGTCGACGACTCCACCATTGGGATCAGCGTCAACAATTCTGCTCCCAACTATACCGCCCTTCAGGATTTATTGAACAGTCTCCAAAACTGGGCTACCAACAACCATGTCACCATCAACCATACCAAGACCATGGTTATGCACATCAACCTCTCCTCCGACATTGTCCCACCTCCTTCCATTACTCTAGGTCCGAACACACTCCAGGTCGTAGATTCCACGAAGCTCCTCGGCGTCACCATAGACAACAAACTAAATTGGAAACCACACGTCAATGAAGTTGTCAAATCCTCCAGTTTCCGTCTCCACCTCCTCCGCCGACTCAAGTCCCTCGGAGTTCCTGCACACGAGCTCCTCAGTGTTTACACAACATTCATACTTCCCAAGCTCACCTATGCCTCCCCCACCTGGTCTTCCTCCCTAAATGCCACACAACGTAAACACCTAGAAAAAGTGCAAAAGAGGGCATGCAAGATTATTCTCTCCTCCTCCTACTCCACATATCAAGAAGCGCTCAACACACTGACCCTTTCGACTCTCACTGACCATCACCACGACCTCATCTGCAAATTTGGTAAGAAGCTTCTACACCATCCCCGACACCGGCTCCTACTACCACCCGAGGTCCCTTGTCCGAGAATTGCTGTTCGACACCACAACCGCATCCAGCCCATACGTGCACGAACTGATCGCTATAAGAACAGCCCAGTCCCAACCATTGTAAAAATTATCAATAACTTGTAATACTGTAACACTGTCACTATGTTGAATTGAACTGTAGTTTGAGCTTTTCCCCATCTAAGTTATTATATGTCTTATTTGTGTCACTTATGTTACTTGTATATTATTTGTAATTCGTAACCCACTCCCCAAATATGTAACTGTATATTTTCAGCCTTCTGGCTGCCAAGCTCTTTCAATAAACCGTTAATTATTATTATTATTATTTATTAGTTACCTGTGTGAGTGACTTGAGTGACAGAACGGAGTGATAAGAGTTGTGTCATAACGTAAGAGTGAAGAGATAAAGAGTGAAAGGTGTATAGGTGTGACGGGGCGGAAGACGAGAGATTGGGAGGATGAACACAGCAAATCTGACACTCCCTGACACACACACACTACAAGAAGACGATGAGGAGGAAGAAGACGATGAGGAGGAGGAAGAAGAGGAGGAGTTAACACAAGGGAGGGGGGGGGAGGGGATGTGTTGATGTCATCTCACAGTTTGATCGTGTCCAATGTCAACAATGGTCCATAACACTGTGCAAGTGACCCTCAGGCATGGTGGCGTGGGGGGGGGAGAGGAAGAAGAGGGAGGAAAGGGAAGAATAGGGAGGGGGAAGGAAGAAGGTGAAGAAGGAGGGGAGAAATGGAGGAGAGGGAGTGAGGAGGGAGGGGAAAGGGAAAAAGGAGGGGAAGAGGAGAAGGAGTTAGAGGGGAAGAAGAAGGGGAGTGGAGAGGAGGGAAGGGATGGTAAGAAGCACGGAAATGAGGGGGGAATGAGAGGGAAAGGACCAGGGACATGGAAAAGAGAGAGAGAGAGAGAGAGAGAGAGAGAGAGAGAGAGAGAGAGAGAGAGAGAGTAGGTGATAACAGACAAGTGCAATAACAATGAAAACGAGCTCCAACACAGGGTAAACTCACACAAAAACTCGTCACCACCAAAATGCTCTCACCTTTACTGACAATATATAACACAAACCCTATACACCTATACTATATGTTGGTATATATACACAGCTAATATATAACAGCACAGTATAAACAGGTATAACTATAGATAGACCAATGAGAATGGTGTATATACCTCTATGTATAACTGAGAACAGGCGGATCGACTCGTAAAAATTAGGTTTGGTTTGGTTAGGTTAGATTAGGTTAGAGTCAGTGGTATTAGGGCTCTGTTAGGGTTCTGTCCCCTCGGTTAAATGCCCAATACAAGTACACGATAATTAGTCGGCATTTCCGGCGTGGTTGTCCGGTTCTCTGTGTGATTGTCCTTTGTACGTGGTTGTATAGTAGGAGCCGTCCTTGGTGCGTGGTTGAATAGTAGGGGCAGTCCTTTGTACGTGGCTGTCCTTTGCACGGTACGTAAGACACTTAAGACATACGCACGAACAAAGTCACTTGGACATGCGCACTAGTGAGACATCTGGACATTCGCACCAGTATTGAGTGGCCTTTCAAACACCGGGACACTCACATGAAACAAGCATGAGTAACCTTTTCCAGGGATGAGTCACCCTGGCGTAGAAATCAATTCTTCTCCACTGTGAGTTACGGCAGGACACTCACATATAGTGCTACTGACGCAATTAAATTTAAGTTATAGTTGGATATAGTACAGTGTGAATGAGTCAGTCAGTCAGTCAGTCAGTCAGTTACCGATAATGAGTGGATGGTGTTTTAAAATTATTGTTGCAGGTGAGAAATAATAATAATAATAATAATAAAGTAATTTAGTGTGTGTGTGTGTGTGTGTGTGTGTGTGTGTGTATCACAACATCATTTTCTATGTAATTTTCACACTCACTATGTTACTGTTATTATTTTCTAAGTCATATTATCATTGTCTTGCCCCCAAAGTCAACAAAAGGGCAAAACTAATGCACTTATAATGTCCCTTAAACATGGGTTACAGTAGCGATTCCGTGGCTACACTCAATGCTCTTTACACGGATTGAATCTCTTTTACATAACACGGGATTAACACCTTAGAGATACACACACAACAACTTATCAATAGACGATGTAATTCTCCCAGAGGTGTTAGGTAGATATCCGTTTACCTCAGCAGACACCGACAGACAGACACTCTCCTCCTCCCTACTGTAAACACGGGCTGTACACACTAGGCACCACGAGCTCACTGCTGCCAGACTCTCCTACACCCCACCCCGGTCATTACACTACACGCTGTACACCATGCCTGGCTACACCCACCATATGCACAATCAGGAAGTGTAGGTATTGATCGTGTACGTGAAACCAGTGAGAGCATCGTAGTGTAAGTATAGGTTTGTTTGTGTGTGTGTGTGTGTGTGTGTGTGTGATCTCTTTGCAGGTATAAACATGGACTTGGCAACACTTCTCATCCTCGTTGTTATACATGGGCAGTTTGTACACATCCGAGCTGCTCATGACCAAGCGTACATGTGGTCGGACATAAAGTACACACACATACAAACTTACACGTGACAGTATAACCACACTCTCCATGACTACGAGTACACAGGAGGGCGTGGGCGTGAGTAGGTACCACCCATCATCCTCCCCCTCCCTCCCCATCTCCCTTCCCTCCCTATTTCCCTTTCCCCTCCAACCCTCTCTCTCCCCTTCCTCTTATAATCCAATCCTCTCCATCACTATCCCCTCCCTATTTCATCCCCCGCCCCTCTCCTTCCCCCTCTCCCCCTCCCAAGGCCTATTCTCACACCACAAAGCATCACATGACCACAGGCATTTCACCCGAGTGTTAACCCTCAGCTACTGTCCCTCTCTTTGTTAGACATCATCACTAGTGGGGACGTAATAATAATAATAATAATAATAATAATAATAACAGCAGCAATAATAATGACAAAAGCAACAATAAGGTCAGAGGTCACAAGTATGACCTTCTAGAACCCCCAAAACACAACAGAGTCTTTGAGGGTTTTCATATATATTTGGTCAGAGAGAGACGTATCGAGGGAGTAAACTATAGTATGATACCTATCCCAGATATGACCCTTAAAAGCCCTGTCATCCCAGTATTAATATAGTTGATTACTGGTGACAATTACCCCTTCTCTCCCTCCCATACCCACGTGACCCCCCAGTCGGCTTGAGTCAACAAGGGTATGAGTCATAACTTGGGTACAGTATAAGGAGAAGCCACGAGGTACCATACCCCATGGTGAAGGAAATACCCCACGGTGAAGGAAATACCCCCCCCCCCCATCACATTTAATTAACACAACTGAGTAACACGCGGGAAACACAATTCGAAACAACACAACACACGGGGAACACAACACAACACCATGACACACTGAGACACAACACCATGACACACTGAGACACAACTACTCCTCTCCCACAGTTATGTAACTCTGTAATTTCCCTTTGGCTTTGTTGTTTACCTGCCTACGTAATATAAAATGGCGGACCGAAACAGCCAATCAGCGTGGACGTTACAAAAGCATTAGGCACTGGGAAAGACGCTACCCACTAATGATATAAACATTACTCTCACCACCTCTCTCTCTCCCTCTCTCCTCCATCACCACCCACTCACCTCTCCAGAAGTAAAGTGGAGAGGGAGTAGAGAGAAAAGGGAGAGAAATATGAGGGGGGGGGGTGGGAATGTGGAAGGGGGGTAGGGGGAATGTGGTAGGGGGTATATGGAAGAATAATTAGGGGAGGGGGGATCAGGACGAGAAACAAGGGGAGAGGGGAAGTGGAAGGGCGGACCAGGAAGTTAAGGAGGGGGATGAATGGGAAGGGGTGTGTGGTTAGGGCGAGGGGGGGAGTGAATTAAGTGATTGTATAAAAGTGAGGAGGGAAAGTGTGGGAGGGAAGGGAAAGGAAGGAAGGGAGGGTGTAAGGGAGGAAGTGTGAGTCAGGGAGAAGGAAATACAAATGAGAAGAGAGGAAAAGAAGGGGAGATGTAGGGAGGATAAAATGGAAAATGTTGAGTGAGGAAAAGGGAAGAGGAGAAGAAGAAGGAGGAGGAGGAGGAAAGGAAGTGAGAGAGGAGGATATATTGGGTGAGGGGAGAGGTGTGATAACGAAGGAAGCTGAGTGAGGGGAAAGAGGAACAGGAAGGGTAGGTATAGGAGAGAGAGAAGGAAGTAGAGACGAAAGGAAAATAGTAATAATAAAGTCTGTTGTGTTAGGCAGGGAGAGATTAGACAAGAGTTAATATCAAATAAATTTACCCCCCCCCTCTTCCCCCCACCCCGCCCCCCCCCTCCCCTCATGGCGCTGTAGTGAGGTAACCAACAACTGTTAGTGTATGGGTATTACTGACACCTGCCGTAAATTACTCATAACAGGTGTGTGTGTGTGTGTGTGTGTGTGTGTGTGTGTGTGTGTGTGTGTGTGTGTGTGTGTGTGTGTGTGTGTGTTTTCAATTCTTCTATTAAATAAAATCTCCTCCAATCTCTCTCTCCGTCTCTTCTCCCTCCCTCCTCCTATCCCTCTCCTTCATCCTCTCCCTCTCCTCCATCTACTCCTTGAACCCCCCTCTCTCTCTCTCTCCCTCTCTTCGTATGATCATATATCGATATATTGACACATCTCCCCTCCTATATCGCGGTTCCTCCTCCCCTATATCTTGACCCATCTTCCTCACCTCTCCTCTGCGCCTCTCTCATATTTTATAACCCAAACTTTTCCAATTTTCTGTATATGCATTTTTTTAAGCCTGATTTTTTCCCCGATTTTCCTTATTTTTTCCTATACGTGATCTTTTTTCAATACTTTATCACTACATTTTTGAGGGTAAGTAATATTATTTTTTAGTTATTTTTATTTGAATTTTTACAAGACATGTTTACTGTCCCCTTCTTTTAATTTTGATATATTTTTTTTATTATATATTATTATAAAAATGCATAAATTATCAGTAAGCTATATTCCTATACCCAAGGGAAATATCTACCCAAATTCCCTATATCTTCCCGGTCTTAAAAATTATTCCTACATTCTTAATTAATAATTTTCCAGCGTCATCTTTACGTTTACGTCCCAATTTCATCCCTGAAGGAGCGTCACAATTTCGTTTTGGCCCAATTTTCCCCGCCAAGGTTCGTTTTGGGGGAGAAAGTGAAGGTGAGGGAAGAGGAAGGCGACCGTCTCCACTATCCGAAATTTCCCCCAGTTTTCCCCTAGGGCTGATAGTGGTAAATTAGTCTCAATGTGGCTCTAGGCTGATAGTTTACCCGATGTGGGGAATATTCTTTCTGCTGCTGCTACTAATGATGTTATTACTACTACTACGACTATCTGTTTACAGTAAGTCAGCTTGTTTACAGTGCATCATTCTGTTTAAAGTGAGTCAGACTGTTTACAATGCGTGAGTCTGTTTACAAGGTGTCAGGTTCTAGTCTAACCTAAGACAAACAATTCCTCCCTTTGTCACTGGAGTTAAAATATGTTGTCTGTTTCCACGACAATTTTCTCCACACTAATCCTCTCAAAATGGAAAAACAAAAACAAAAAACAAACAAAACAAAAACAAAAAACAAAAACAAAAAAATAAATATCTCTTTATAAAAACGTTTCCACTTCTGTTCACAAGAGGTTTACAACTAAGTCTATAACGGAAGACTTGTAATTTTGTTATGCAAGTTGGTGGTGCAGTAAAGACGGTCCCGAGGGTATGAGAAAAGTTATATACGGGTTATGTTTTTCTTTTACTGTGTGTGTATATCGTGTTTGGGAGGGAGGGAGGGAGGGAGGGAAAGGGGGATAGAGGGAGGAGGGCGAGAGGAGGGAAGAGGAAGGGAATAGAGGACAATGGGGAGAGAGAGAGAGAGAGAGAGAGAGAGAGAGAGAGAGACAGAGAGAGAGAGAGAGTTGCTCTGCATTTACAAGTAGACTACGGGTTCATCTTAGTTGGCGGGAGGTCAAAGCTATTTACCTGGAAGTCACCTGGCGTTGGTTTCAAGGTTTAGTATTTACCTGTGTCGAGTGCAAATGATCTCGGTACCATGGGGTGAGTGACTGGTATCAATGGGCCCCAAGTCCTAATGGACCCCAAAACTAACCTAGTCTTACCATTAGGGTTGAGATCCATTAAAACGATTGACCGGTAAAAACGGAAAAAAACGGTAAAACGGTAAAAACGGAAAAACAGTGAAAGGCATCAATCTGTCCAATTATACAAGTAGACAGAATCGAGTGAGTAGGACATGTCGTGTTGTCTATAACCTGTCTATTCACACGATAACTGAAAGACCTATAATGTGGTTCATAACAACACCTATAACTGCTATGTATTTTTATTTAAGGAGGTCAGAGGTCAAGGTCACAGCTCTAAGACACTTAAGCGTGAGATTGTACTGAGTGCCGTTTTGTGTCCTTTTAAATGCTCACTGACAGGTAAAACAATACTTATAAAAATAGTAACACTGTACACTACACTATCAACACTGTACGCACCATCAACACTATACACTACACTATCAACACTGTACACTACACTATCAACACTGTACACTACACCATCAACACTGTACACTACACTATCAACACTGTACACTACACCATCAACACTGTACACTACACCATCGACACTGTACACCATCGACACTGTACACCATCGACACTATACACCCCAAATTAAATCCATGGAGTATAAAAGAGAAGAGAACACAGATCATCTATGACGTTGAATCCGCTTATGGGATCACCACGCTTGTCGAGGTGTGTGTGTGTGTGTGTGTGTGTGTGTGTGTGTGTGTGACAATGATAGGGTTATGGAAGGTCACATACAGAAGGAAGGAAGGAAGGAAGGAAGGAAGGAAGGAAGGAAGGAAGGAAGGAAGGAAGGAAGGAAGAAAGACTCGGCACATTATGACCTGTAAGTCAGCGTTGCCTAACACACTCATCAAGTATTAATGGTATTTAAAATTGATACTGTTCACAACAACAACAATGACAATAACAAGGACAACAACAACAACAACAACAACCAAAAACAACATCTAACATAACATTATAATTTTCTCACCCAAAAATATTTCGATCAATAAATTTATTTTTGTTACACATATTGGAAAAAAAATCACCCAACTAGACCAATAAGTTATTACACAGTACAGGTGATTTAAGTAGTAATCAATCTGTAGACTCAAGTTATTTAAACCTTTAAAAAATTACAAAGTTTTTCTTCATTATTTTAAGAAGTAAATTTAAATTACCTTAAAGTCGTATATACAATATGGCAAAATCCGTCTATTAAAAATCATAAAAAATTAGTTCTTAAGTATTTTGTATTTTATCACACATTTTGTTTTTTAAAGTTATATTATAAAATCGCACAGAAGTTTATTATTATTTATTAACATATTTTTTTATAGTTTTTAGATTAATTCACAAAAAGGAGAAAAAAATTCTACCTAGTTCGCTTGGCTATGAATAAATCAAAAGTTAAATGTGGGTTCAGCTCCAATCCGTGTATAAACGACTGGTCTATATATGAAGTATTTACAGTGACACGGGCTTATCTGGGGGGAGGGGGCAAGGGCTCAGTTAGTGGGAGGGGGGGAAGGCAAAGGCTCAGTTAGTGGGGGGGGGGGGGGGGAATGGCAAAGGCTCAGTTAGTGGTCACTACTTAAAAATTCACTGTGAAATCCTTTAATAGTTTCACTGCTAGATGGGACCATGTTGGGTGTTGTATCACAGTCCTGGGTTCGGGTTCACTGAGATTCGTACAATGAGTTGGTGACTTAATCCCTTGAGTACGATGACTTAACCCCTGGAGTACGATGACTTAACCCTTTGAGTACGATGACTTAACCCTTTGAGTACGATGACTTAACCCTTTGAGTACGATGACTTAACCCTTTGAGTACGATGACTTAACCCTTTGAGTACGATGACTTAACCCCTGGAGTACGATGACTTAACCCTTTGAGTACTATGACTATCTGTTGAGTACGACGACTTAAACCACCTGAGTACGATAACAACTTAAATGATATAGAATCCAATTTTAACTTAAGACTACCTTAACAGCACACACTCCTTTAGCATGAGTTAAGTGACATAATATTTGTGGCACAGAATATTTCAATAAAACTTTGGACATTTATTCTATCACATTATTAACTTTGTCATCTAACTCAACGTATTTATTTAACATTGAGTCTCGGTTAATATTGGAGTCTA